>SNQJ01S0139812.1:4961-21123 GCA_010110895.2 Picea sitchensis | reverse complement strand
GACTCAACAATATTTTCATGATGTTATTTTATTCGGATGTATTCTATTTTTAGTCATATATTGTGGGAAGTACAACGATTTTCAGTTGTGACAAATTTTGTATAAATAGATAGATTTTAGATCTATTCGGGGCTGCTTCTTTTCGAATGTAAAAGAGAAACTATTTTTAGTATTAATACAAGTGAAGAAAAATATTCTAAGTTTCGTCTAATTTGAGTTATGTGTTCCCTTTGTGTTTCCATTTCTCTAAATTTCTTTCTGTAATTCTTGAAGAGTGATTGATTGCAATTTAGTACTACATCTACTGTGATCATATTATATCAGCAATTCACTCAGTAAATGACTTTTCCTTTGTTATTACTGTGAGTAAAACAAGACTTGTGATCTATGTGAATTACTGCATTTTTATATCCTGTTCAAGGGTTCATCTTCTACTTTTCTTCTTCTACAAACAAGGTGAGACTTATTTGTAATTGATACCTAACCTTGTTTAACAGTTTTTTAAATCTTTCTACATCATTTGGCATTATAATTGTGACTCAAATAACAAGATACAACCAATGTACTATCTTATCATTAATTTCATTTAGAGAATATTTCTGAGAAAAATGAAGGTAGAAAAAAGAACTCAAAAAAACACTTCTTTTAAAACCTTTGATGACTGACATTATTCTTTGAGCCTTAGAATCAATCTTAGGAACCAACATCTTTTTGGCGCCGTTGTTGGGGACGGAGAAATGAAATCATTTTTCCCTGAGAGAACAACAAAGTTAAATTTTGGTCTTTGATGGTGAACAAAGATTGAATACGTGAATAAGGATTACTTCATCTTTCACCAGGTGACTCCACCATAGACAAAATTGGCATTCTGTCGAAAGAATACCAGGAAAAACCCATACAAAAAGTAGACTATGCCAGTTTCGGATCCTGAAATTTTTTTAAACCAAAGGGATATCTCAGACAACTTCTACATCGACAGGTAAGGTCCATCAACCTAGAATTACGCAAGTTAATGCTAATATTCTTGCTGAAGAAATAACTCTTAAGGAAAATTTTAAGGGCGTTCATTTTGTAGAAGCATCAACAAGTAAACCTGAAGTTAAACTTGAAACTCCAGAGGTAATTGTTCCTGAAGTAAAATTTGAGATTGACCAGACCATCCCTATTTCTTTGATAGATACTTTTACCAGTGAGAAAAAATGATCCATTTCAACCCCCACTATCATTAATACTCAACTAATTCCTTTTCTTCCTGAATTAAAATTTTCTGTTTCCAAAAATACTGAAGGTTATTTTCTATACTCAGATTCATCCCTTATTACTCCTCCTATCTATACATCAGATAAACCTAAGGAGTCGAGCTCAATTTTTCATTTCCCCCTCATCTATATCTTTCATCTTCTCACGATATTTTTCCCAAACTTCAATCACAACATCCCGAAGTAGTCAAAAGATCAGTAGATCAGTATTTTGAGATTTTTGAAAATATCCTATTTAGTACTCGAGTTCAGTCTCCTAGACTTTCAATGGTCGGTGATGGCGGTGTTGGTGCTGGTGGTGTCGGAGGCACGGGGGTTGGTGGACAAGCTCAACCTCCTAGTATCTTTGCCAAGGTTACCTCTATGTATGCTCCCTTATTTCTTCCTATTGTCCTGCATGATTTACCCGAAAATTACAGGAAGATCCTCCCTAAATTCATGGGAGAAGGGGATCTAACAGAAACAAAAAATATAGCCTTTTTCAATCAATTTGTTGATATTCTTGGAATTGAGCACGAATATGTTTACACAAGACTGTTAGTACAAACTTTTGAAGGATAGGTAATAACTTGGTTCAGAGGACTTTAAGTAGGTTCTATACGATAGTACAATTATATGGAAACTTCCTTCCTAAGGCAATGGGGAGAGAAAAAATATCATCTTTATTACTTAACCAAATTTGGAGACTTGAGAAAGAAGAATTATGAATCAATCCTAGAATTTATCCAAAGAACTAATCAGCTCTATTAGAAAATCCCAGCCGAAGTTAAGCCTTCTCAACCAACTACAAAGGTCACTTTTGTAGGGGCTTTTGATTCTAATTTCTCTCTACTTTTGAGAGAAAGAAGATTCACTACTTTAGTGGGGATGCAAGATGATTCTATAGAAATTGAATCCAATATGATGGCATCCGAGAAGTTGAAAACTATAGTTGAGATGGGAACAAGAGAACCCAGGCATTTTAGAGAACATATAGGATCCTCTGGATCTGCAAATTCCATGGAGGAAAAAATGGATGAGATGGTCAAACTTATTAAATATTTATCGAACAAAATTTCTAGTATGGAAATAGAAAGAAAAACCTGATCCATACATTAGGAATGAATTTAGGAGAAACCCTAATCCTCATATACAACAAAGACAAATAAAAAATGAGGATCAAAAGATTCAATCTTTGTTTAAAACTGAGAATTTCATGCAAAGAGATGAGGTGAAAGATTATGAGGAATTAGAGGAATATCTAAACAACCTCACCAATGATGATCTTGAGACTCACCTAAAAAAACAG
The DNA here is from genome assembly GCA_010110895.2 of Picea sitchensis. Lineage (NCBI taxonomy): Eukaryota > Viridiplantae > Streptophyta > Pinopsida > Pinales > Pinaceae > Picea > Picea sitchensis. Next base: position 18,576 of record SNQJ01S0139812.1, on the reverse strand, counting down.
GATTATGAGAAATCCTTAGATCTGAAAATGTTGTTTAATAATGATGAAAACATCAACAATGTCGAGGACTCTACATACAAAGGTCTCGCTAACTCAAAAATGGTTGAGCTTCAACATAAACATGATTTGAGTCCAAGAGAAAAGAGTTCTACAAATATTTCACCAAAAAATATTTTATCATGAAAACAAAGAAAATGAAGCAACAGTTACTAAACCATCAAATGAAACACACGTTTCCTGAACAAACCAAGTTGAAACGAAAGCAGCACAAACCAAGAAGCTAGAAAATATAGAGGCTGAATTTCAGACCAGGGAAATTGAAAAACCAATTGGGACTTTCAATTTAGAGAATGAATTTAATAAAATTAAAATTCCAATGCCTCTAGTTGAACTTGCTAGAAACTCGATCTATAAAAAAAATTTGTTAAAGCAAGAAATTTTCTAATGTTGAATGTCAAGATGATGTTATCAATTTGCAAGATGAAAAACCTACAATCATGTTCGTACCACACATTGAAAAAAATAAGGATTTTGTTGCTCCGTTCTATCTTACATTGACTGTGCATGATCATTTACTTCACAATTGCATGCTAGACTCATTAGCCTCGCATAATTTAATTCCTAAGATTATCATGGAAAAACTGGGCCTTGAAATTACCAGACCTTATTAAGATTTTTACTCGTTTGATCTTAGAAAGGTTAAGTGTCTGGGTATGATTAAAGATTTAGTGGTAAATCTTGCACAAGTTCTTGTGAAAAGTATTCTTATGGATGTGGTTTTTGTTGACGTTCCTAGAAAGTATGGCATGCTTCTATCTAGATCTTGGGGTGCCAAGTTAGGAGGATCGGTTCCAATATACATGACCTACGCTACAATTCCAATTTTTGGTGGACAATTTACTTGACTTTACAGAGAAACTAGACTGACGTATATTGTAAATGACCCTCAAAACCCTAATAACTACCTAGTCTATGTTTTTGATCAAGACTTAGGCAATTGTATATTATCTATAAATGATGATTTTGAAGAATGTATAGAAGAAGAAAATAAAAAAAATAGAAATTTCAAAGAAAAATATAAATGTTAGAGAAGGGATGTGGAAAATGTTCTTCGATGGTGCTTCATCCTGTGAAGGAGAAGGAGATGGAGTTTTATTCATGGCCCCAGGAGATGAGTATGTTATTCCTTTCTCTTATAGATTACAATGGGAGGTCGATTATACCAATAATGTCTGTGAATATGAAGCTTTAGTTTTAGGATTAGAAGCTGCAAGAAAGTTAAAAATCAAACAGTTGATAGTCTATGGTAATGTTGAGCTCATTGTAAAAAAAAAAAAAATAGCAATATCAAGCTAAGCATCGGAGATTGAGATCGTATAGAAATTGTTGCTGGGATCTTATAGAGAATTTCTTTTTATCCTTTAATATTCGCTCTATTCCCAAAATGCAAAATCAACAAGTTGATTCTTTGGCCAAAGCCGCTGCAACTTTCATACCACCTAATGTTTTGAAACTGAAATATCATATTGAGATGAGACATAGACCTTAGATTTGAACAATTTTCATCAGTAGAAAGTGTTTGAAGACGACAAACAAATAAAACAGTTCCTGGAAATGGTTGATGAGTTTTCTGAGACTCACATAGATCAAGAAAATTAGAATGATCCCGCTTGGATTATGCAGGAAGGAGAGAACACAGAGAAGTTCCAAGATAAAATTGAAAATCACCGCATGCTCTTAATTAAAAAAAATCAAATTCCCAGAGGTCTGATCCCTTTAGAAAGGTTGTTTGACTAGGATGATATACCTTTAAATTCCACCTTACTACCTCAACCTGAAGAAGTTGAATATTGTAATGTAGGGACTAATGAAAATCACAAAATGGTCAAAATATCTTCCAACACAAGTAAAGATTAAATACACTGAGTTACTTAAACAATATAAAGATGTTTTTTCATGGTCTTATGATGATTTAAAAACTTATGATACTTCTGTTATTGAACACAATATTCCCTTAAAAAATGGTATTAAACCTTTCAGGAAGAATCTTAGGCATATAAACCCAATTCTTCTGCCAGTAATAGAAAGGGAGGTTAAAAAACTCCTTGATGAAAAAATCATCGTTCCCCTCAGACACTTTGAATGGGTCCTTAATTTGGTCCCTGTCAGAAAGAAGAACGACGAAATAAGACTCTACATTGATTTTAGGAACTTAAATCGGTCTTCTCTTAAAGATAACTACCTGCTCCCAAACATGGACCATGTTTTAGAGAAGGTAGTAGGGGCTAATGAAATTTCTATGATTGATGGTTTATCAAGATACAATCAGATTGTTTTTCATGAAGATGATAGAGAAAATACTACGTTTACCACTCCATGGGGAACCTTTATGTATGATAAAATGCCTTTTGGTTTGATGAATGTAGGAGCAAATTTTCAGAGAGCAATAGATATCATGTTCGTCGGTGAGAGAGACAAATTTGTTATTATTTATCTAGATGATCTGACAATTTTTTCCAATTTTGATGTCGAACATTTGATGCACCTCAGACAGACTTTTGAAAAATGCAAAAAATTTGGTTTGTCTCTTAACCCCAAAAAATCACACTTTTTTATGCAAGAAGGTAAACTTTTAGGTCATATAGTTTCAAAAGATGGAATCAAGGTTGATCCCAAGCGAGTTTAGACTATTGACCTGATTAATATTCCTAGAAATACAAAGTAGATTCATTAGTTTTTAGGCAGATCAATTTTTTGAGGAGAATTATTCCTAACTTTGTTGAAATAATCAAATTGATTACAGATATGCTAAAAAAGGACTGCGAAGTAAAATGGACTGCATAATCCAAAGCGTCTTTTGAGCGTGTTAAGAAAGATATAGGGGAAGCACCAATACTAGTGAGTCCGGACTATACAAAGGAATTCTTAATCTTCTCTTTTGCTTCTGAACATATTGTTGCAGCAGTGCTCCTTCAAAAGAACAAAGAAGGATTCGAACAACCAATAGTCTTTTTCAACAAAAGCCTGAGATATTCAAAGATAATATATGATATTATCGAAAAACAAGATTATGCAATGGTGAAGGCTTTCAAGTCTTTCACAACATATGTCTTGCACTGCAAAGTAATTGCTTATGTGCCAACAAATGCAATTAAATATATCTTGGTTCAGCCAGACAGTGATGGAAGAAGATGTAGATGGTTGGCTAAAATTCAAAATTTTGATCTAGAAGTTAAACCATCCAAGCTAGTGAAAGGTTAAGGTCTGGCGAAGCTATTGGCCGAATCAAATTTCAGAGCACTTGGAATAAATAACTTCGAGTCACATGATTTTATTCTAGATATAGAATAAATTGATGATCAAGCACTTATAATTCATATTGAAGATAATTTTTCTTCATCTGCCTAGTACCGTGATATTGTTACATACCTCCTTACTCTTCAATGACCAAATGACATGACTCCTTCTAAAGAAAGAATTTTTTTTTTGTAAGTAAGAGAAGTATTTATATTAAGATCCTACAAAATCTGAAATAGAGTGGCAAAATAAATAGCTTACCAGGCTGCAGTTACTGGACTGCCCCAGCCATGGGGAAACCAGTCCATCCAGCCTATCCAAAACACTAATAAACCAAGTCATAAGTTAAAAAGTATTGCTACTGTTTGTCCCCTAAGACCTGGAAACTCCATAAACTAAAACAGACTAAGAGACTAGACACCTGGCTGGTAGCTGGGCCACGTGGCGCTAAGGTCCCCTGGCCAGGGCTCTTCCTCGATGTAGGTCGGCCCGTCATCCCACTGCTTGCCATCGTCCATAGTACGCTCCGCTCCTTTGGTGCCATCTCCAAGCTCGTCCTTCTTCCATTCTTCTCCTGCTGGAGGCGGAGATTCACTCTGTTTTGCATCCGGTGCCGCTTGAGAGTCCTTCATTGAACCTGTCTCGTCAGACTCGGAGAGCAAAGCCTCATGCAGGGACGAGATAATTTTGAGGAAGCTCGCTACCTTGGCGTCCGTCTCTTAGAGACGATAGTTTAGGTCCGTTACCTCTCACCAAATCTCGAAGACCAGGTCATGCAATGCAGACAAACTTTCCTTGACATGCGCGTGATCAGGAGAAGCAGAGAAACTTGGAGAATTTCTGTTGGACTCCCCCCGAAGAGGGGTGTTGCTACCTCTGTCACCCAAAGGGTCGTGAAAGGGCAGGGGGTTGGAAGAAAATGCTAGGGGGTCCAGGGAGAGCCGTAGAGTTGACATGGGCGTGCTCGGAATGACGACCATATAATTGAATTGCAGAATTGAGATGGGAGGAGACCTGGTTTGATGGCGCAGGGAGGATTCAGTGGAGGTCGAATCAGGAGGCGTGACCGGGGGTCGTCGAGGCCTCCAGGGAGCGCCTCTCTTCGGACGACCTCTGGGGCGAGTCATTGAGAGATCTATGTAGCAGACTGGATGAAGTAAGAGCAGGTGATGGAGAAGAGATACAGGGGCCGCGTCGAGCCAGGGGAGAATGACAGAAAGGAGCCCACGCTACTCAGGGCTAATCCCTGCAGCCACCATAACGAAATGTACCCAAGGCATTATGAGCCAGTTTAATTGAATTCACCGCGGAAGAGAAAGGACCGGCGCATAAAGGCACTCTCGTATCAGAGTTAAGAGCATTTAAACGATGGGAAGGGTGGTGAGTTGTAGCACGCGCCCATCATGTGGCGGCATGCCACGACTCCTTGTGCCTTCGCCCATAGCCTGCCATGTGGACCGCAATGCCACCCCATCCGGGGGCTAAAGAAAGAAATTTAAAACTACATGCAATTAAGTATTGCATCGTTGATGGCAAGTTTTACTGGAAATACCCTCTGGGTTTCTTGTTATGTTGCCTGAAAGAATTTGAAATAGAAGGTGTCATTGATGAATTTCATGAAGGAGTATGCGAAGGACATCATGCCTAGAGAGCAACAAATTACAATATTTTAAGGGAAGGATATTATTGGCCAAAATTATTTATTGATGTAAATGTAAAGGTCAGAGCTTGCAATTCATGCCAACTGTTCGTTGGTAAGAAAAATCTACCTACCTTACCTTTAATTCCAGTAAAATCTGAAGCTCCTTTCCAACAATGGGGCCTATACTTTATTGGGGAAATTCATTCGCAATCAAGTGCACAACATAGATGGATTTTGACCACTATCGATTACTTTATGAAATGGGTTGAAGCCATTCCAACTCAGAATGCTACAGATTCAGTAGTAATAAAAGTTTTGGAAGAAAACATCCTAGCAATATTTGGTTGTCCTCAAAAAATAGTCATTGATAACGCTCAGGATTTTAAATCTATGGCAATGATCAATTTCTGTCAGAAATACAATATTATTTTAGGTCATTCTACATCTTATTATCCTTAGGGAAATGGGTTGGTTGAATCATCTAACAAGAGTTTCATGACTATAATCAAGAAAGTTTTGATAGAGAATAAAAAATCTTGGCATATTCACTTAAAGTATTCCTTATGGGAAAACTGAATTGGAACCAAAAAATCTATAGGTATGTCTCCTTTCCAATTAGTTTATGGTACTGACGTTATCCTTCTTATTAATATTGCTCTTCATGTGATGAAACTCTGGTAGGATGCAAACGAAGTTACAAGAAGAATGAATCAAATCATCAAAGTTCAACAAAACAAAGTAGAAGTGGATGACAAGATTCAAAAGTACCAGGATAATATGAAATCCCTTTTCGATAAAAGATCCAAATACAGGGAGTTTCTTCCTGGCGATTTAGTTGTAAAATGGGAAGCTAGAAAGGAAGATGCAAGGAAACATGGAAAATTCTACCATCGTTGGTTTGGACCATTCAAAATTGTAGTTACTGAGGGAAAAAACTCATTCTCACTGGAGAATCTTGATGGGGAAATTCTTGACACTCCTATCAATGGGAATTATTTAAAACATTTCATGTAGTAGTCACTTTTTCAATTTCCATTGTATATATCGGATTGGATTTACATTTGCATTTTGACTTTCAATTTTCCTTTCCCTTTGTAAATTACCCTGGTCATTTGATCATTTGTTGTAAATATTTTCAATAAATTTATGATTTCCTAATATCATTGAAATGAAATATAAAAACATTTGTATCACATAACATCTCTATTCTACGGGATTTTCTGACTTTTTGCATTTTGGTTTCTCTCACATAATAGCTATTGTTGAACAGGAGATGAGGCTGAATAAAAATTGGACACTCATTTTTCAAACATTTGATTTCTCTATAAACAGGTGATAAATTAATAATCTGCCTTGTCGAAAGTTCAAAAGGAAAATGAGGTATGAGTTCCTACTCTTCTAGTTCAAATAAAATGTTAAGAACATTCTTTTTTACATGAATGTGAAGGAAGTTTTTCTCATGATAATGCTATCACCCAACCTAAAAATCAGAGGGGTATAAAATTACAACTTAAAATGTCATCCTGATAAATTATAAATCCATATCTGAAATAAAAATAAATAAGCTCGAAGGAAGTCTAAACTAAATACACAAACTTGTGTGGGATTGGGATTTTTTGTTTCAGATCCTCCGAATCTTCGATTTGGTTACTTTTTTCCTATCCCCAAGTTCTTATCCACTTCAGATTTTATTTATCCTTTCTTAGTCTTCATAGAAAGAAATAAACGTACCTTGACTCTGAGAACTTAAAAGAATATTTTGAAAGCAAGATTAGGCGAAAATCTTTATGTTCCTTTGATTTTAATTGAAAAAGTATTTCTAGGATAATCCTGATGATTTTATCTCTTCTATCGGACTTTAAACTGACTAATTCGCTCAAGGTTGATCCTTGAAAGAATAAGATTCCCATAAAAAAAATTCCTATAGGCGAAGGTGTATTGAAAATTGGAAGAAAGTTAGTTTCAGAGTATTCCTAAAATTGTTGACAGACCTTCTTTTCAAAAAATTTAAACAGATATCATCCCTTGTATGTGACATACAGATTGATTGCCCCCACTTCAAAATTTTAAATTACAAGACAGATGGTGAAAGGAAATTCATAATTTGAATTCCCCATCCTGTCCAAAAGAGATGATGAAACGAAATTCATATATTGATTGCCCTCATCTTAACAAAATACAAAAGTGTTAATTGAAGTGGTGAAAGGAAATTCAATGGGAGAAGTAGATAACTTCATCGGGGTACTGAACAGGCTCGTTGAAAGTGAAGCAATATCTATGATATTTGTAATATTTTCAAACATATCCATATAGAATACTCTATCATCTAGTTCTCTTTCCGGTGATATTTACATCATGAACCAACTAGGGATTCCCTAAATAAATTGTTACATCTGCATAACCTTGAAGCAAACGAAATCGATCGAACACTGATATTTTTGTTAAAGTTATTTGGATTATCTTAAAAAATCTAAAATTAGTTTTAAGAAAAGGAAATTTTAAATAGCCTACCTTGAGAGAAATCATTAAGTATGTTTTGAAGGTTTTGATATTTGGTTAAGTTTATTTTTCTATGTATTATTAATTCTTAAATAAAACTAGGACACGTTTTTCAAAAAAGAAATAATGACTTCATTTACCCAATAAAGGCACTTGGTCTACTATTCTTTTGCACCTCACAGGGAGCCACAATCCCGAGATGGAGCCTATGTTAGAACACACATCTTTTGAGATTTTGAGCTTTATATTTTTCACCTCTTAGAAATAAAAAATTTACCCAAAAAAGCAAAAAAACTAGAAAGCGACCTTTTAAAATTAAATAATATCCATTGGTTGTTATTTATCAATAAGGATATTAAGATATCTATCGTCAATGAGTTACTTTGATTTGATCAAACGCTCCTAATGATCTCTGAAGTTTTGAAATGCCTTATTTTTAAAAGAAAATCTTTAACGATTGCTTCTCAGCTTCCCGCTTTGGGTATTCCAACAAACCTAAAGAACGAAAACCCCTGAAACTCCGAAGTCCCGAAGATAGCCACTCATGACTATTTCTAAAGGACTTACAGACACAAGTCATAGGACACATGTCCTTTAAAATTCTTTTCTTGGGTTGACACGTGGCACTTACTTTTAAATTTTACATCGAACAATTTGCACATTTTCGAGTGACAAGTGACACCTCTCTTTCCTTGACATGTCATCAAAATGATGTCATATCTGCCATGTCACTCCAAGAGATTTATCTTCAGGATTTTTTTATTTCACAATCCCCAGATTATCAAAATGTCGAAGTAAAATAATTACAAAAAGTAAAAAAGGGTTTCAATGAGTTAATAAAGCTGTTAACGACTTTAATTAGTCATGATTAAGTGTTAATTAATCACTTCACGGTTTTGGATTTTGGAAAATTTCTCTTGTGCTATATTCAAGACTTCTAAATTTCGAACTTCTGAAATACTTAAAGTTAATACAATGTTTTAAACATGATTAATTAATACATAAAAGTGATGACTTAGATCTTAACTCCTCTGCGAATTTAGACTTCGAGAGATTTCCACCATGTCACATCCAAAACTTCTGAACACGAACTGTCGAAGTATTACTGACATTTATGATTGATTAAGGTTAGTTATTTCAAACAAATATTGTGAATCACTAGGTAATGAATTCCATTAAGTTTAATAAATTCTTCGTCAGTAGAACTATATGAGGATCGATAGCATTTTTTGAATAAAACACTTCGAATTTCAAAATAGTTTTTACCATTTTCAATTAGTAGTTGTTTATTCAGTGTAGAGATTACATACTTCTCTTGTCACAGGTAGGCTAATTTTTTTTCCTTGAGGATTATGGCGCCACAAAAATATGCAAAGAATCTTGACGAATCGGGTGATGATTCAAATCCAAATGTGGATGTTCTATCAGACACAACTCCACGAGTTGCGAACGCCATTAAAACTTGGAAGAAAGTTTTTGATGTCTTTGAGCATGAAATCATTAACCCTCTAGACGAATCTACCGAACAAGACAACGATTCCTTTACAACTAAGCTTAGACATGTAGCACAGTCAGAACAACATAAGATCGTCACATGAACAAGAATCATACCCCACAATGATATGATAAATTGGGCTTTGGAACATGTCGACATCCAAACCAGGAGCGTCATCAACCACTAGCAGGTTGCCATTGGATCTTTCCGACCAAAGCACCTACAAGTAATTTACAAGATTTCCCCTACCCCTAAATACACTTACAATGCGACATTTCTTCTAGAATTTGAGAGAAAGGAAAGCACTCAATATGGTAGAAATGGTTGTGATATAATCAAGACCTGGTGGGGACATCCGGAAAAATTCAGAGCTGATGCTCATGGCGTATACACCATGATGTCTTTAGATGCTCATATGTTTTATGTATCCGTGATTATCTATCGCATGTTTGGGAAGAATAACCCTACACATTTTTCAGTTAAGTGGGTAGCCATCATGAATGAGATAGCCAAGGGTTATACCTTCAATTGGGCCAAAATGTTATCTGATAATTTGGCCAAAGAAATTACTGAGTATAAATCAGCAAAATCAAAAGGGAAACCTTCCCCTTTTTACATGTCAGCGTATGTTATGGACGCCATTTGTTTCATGACCCCTTTTCGCTGATGAACTAGAGTTGGACCCCGACCAGTTCCGAGCCAATTCATTTCTACCACTCCAAATTATGGGAGGAGATGGCCAAAGATTTATTTTAGGAAATATGTCGCAATGTTGTAGTTCTTTTTCATATAGCTATTTATGGTCACCCTCCATCCTGGATTTCAGAAAATATTACGGGGAAACTAGAAAAAGTGTAGACTAGTTCATTGAGGAGAATTTCTCCTACATCAGAGTATTTGGTTGTTCAATTCCTCCTCATGACCTCCCACAGTTTTTACCCCACAGGTTGGTGTGCAGAGAAGTGGCATACCAGACATTAGAAGGAGGTATCAACAAGAAGTTGAAAGTAGCTCAGAAAAAGGTTTGGCCAGCTTTCTCCATTCAAGTTGCGATGTTCACACTACTAGATTTTGGTAATTCTAATTGGTTGACATCGTCAAATTGGTTGACATCGATTTCAACAATCATTATCCACATAAGATAATGGAAAATCATTTGTCTCAGTTTAACATGAAGCGATACATCCATGAGAATTATTCTTATGATAATATGTTCAAGGGAGTTAGATCTTATGAGGAAGTCTAAAGAAGATTCTAGACCCTACCTCCTGACCAACAAGTTGGTTTCCTCAGCTTCCAAAAACAAAGACGAAACAATTTACCAAAGATATTGCAAGGAGAGTCGAAAACCATGCCTCCTTCATAGGAAGCTAGACCCACAGGATCTGAGCCAGGTAGTTCCACTAAGCACGAAGTTGAAAAAGTCCCAAAATGCCCAGAAGTGTTATTTCACAAAATAAGAGCATCACTGTCAGGAGTGAACAATCCACAAATGTTAGATCACTTCAAAGCCTTCATGAATCTGGGACAAGTTGTCCCTCATTCAACATCAACTACTCCTACTCGCACCCCGAATACAACAGGACAAGAACCTTCCACATAAATTATGTCTCCTATTACATCTTTAACCCCTTTACAAACTAGCTTCAGAAATCCTAGTTCTGAACTCACTTTTGTAGGTGATCTTACTACTATCTTACCCAAAGAGATGCCTCCCTCAAATTTATTTTTCAACAAGAAATGAAAATCTATCGTAAAGAGAGAATCTCACCAAAAGGATGGAGTTATCACTAAAAGACAAAGATTGGTGTATGATGGGAAAAACCATGATGGTCCAAAGTTTGCGAAAGAAGTTGCAAGTTCATTAGGGGTTTTTTCCACTGCCAATCAATGGTCAGTTGTCAATTTAACTAAAAAACTACGACATAAATTCCTCTTGGTAGAGAAATTATAGAATGAGATATATATTACAGAGAATATTGTTTGAAGCAGGATGAACCAGTACATTGAGTAAATCAGGGCTAGTCATCAACATCAAATTAAGCAGTTACAGGATAACCTTGAGCTTCTCTACCGGAGTTCACAGAACAAGCATGTTTTGATCACTCGGCGTGATGATTTAATTGAGAAGTTGCAGGCCAGATTAACCCTAACAAAGAACACAATGATAGACATTTCGGCCTTCAAAACACAAGCATCAGAAATCAATGAGAGGCTGGAAGTTTCCCAACAAGAACTCTATTAAAAAGTAGATGTTATTTAGAAGTACTATCAGGTAGTAGACCTTTCTCTAAAAGAAATTTATGTCAAGGAAAAAGAGGCCTGCTCAACCCAGTCTAAGTTTCAATAAGTTCTCATATGAAAGCAGAGAGATAATTCCCCTATTCTTCCCCTTCTCTCTCATTATGAACAAGTACGAGGAGAAATGGCCCTAAAAGTCTAGGAAACAAATATGGAAGAAGGTAAGAAACTTTCCAGAAATGTAAAAGAGGCTTTTCTAGAGGCATTATCTTCAATAAACAAAAAGATGATTGAGTTCAAAGGGAATAATATCTCAGTGGAATTGGGGCAGATTGAGATAGAAATGAACCAACAAATCTCCAGAAGGAATAAGGAAAACACTCAGGAAGTCATCCAAGAGATGAGCTAGATTGATTTACTTAAAATCAATGAATGGTTGGTTAATCCAAGTTCACAATATTAGGTCACGGTCCAAGAAGTGAACAAAATCCAGGAGAAGCTACCCCAAAAACAGAAGAAGATGTTTTCCTTTGAATTAAATGAAAGGATTGAGCCTTCAAGATTATTGGTAGCATTGATGGATAGGTGTACCCAATGCATTGAACATGGAAAAGAAAGTGTAGCTAGGAGAAAATGAAAGAGCATGTGCAATGTCCACTTTCTTCACCCACTCTACCTTTCACCCTCCAATAGTCACTTATCCCGTTTATCCCTACCACCCACCTTCTTGCATCCACTCATCCCACCTCCTTATTGGACACTTGTTCCCCCATCATCATTTTTCGTGAATAGTTACTCTTCCCTATAACCGTTAGCCATGCCATAATGAGACAATGTTGAGCCACTCATCTAATTATTCCTCCCCATGTCTTTAGCTGCAGTTCTTTATCCCAGTGAATGCATCTGAAGAGACAGATGGCAATGGGATCAAGTGGCAAAGATAGTAAGCCAAATTATTGTGGTGGCCTTAATGGACATCTGTACCCTGATTGAATATCAAAGAAAAATGAGCACATCTAGAAGAAAACAAAGAGACAGAGGAAGCACTTGCAAGACTTAACAATATTTGCATGTTGTTATTTTATTCATATGTATTCTATTTTTAGTCATATATTGTGGGAAGTCCAATGTTTTTCAGTTGTGAAATTTTTTGTATAAATAGATAGATTTTAGATATATTCGGGACTGCTTCTTTCTTAATGTAAAAGAAAAACTCTTTTTGGTATTAATACAAGTGGAGACAAATATTTTAAGTTTCATTCAATTTTATCTATGTGTTCCCTCTGTGTTTCCATTTCTCTGAATTTCTTTCTGTAATTCTTGAAGAGTGATTGATTTCAATTTAGTACTACATCTACTGTGATCATATTATATCAGTGGTTCATTCAATAAACAAATTTTCATCTTTTATTACTGTGAGTAAAACACGACCTGTGATCTGTGTGAATTACTGCATTTTTATATCTTTTTCAAGGGTGTATCTTCTACTTTTCTTCTATTGCAAACAAGGTGACACTTATCTGTAATTCATACCTGACCTTGTTTAACAGTTTTGTAAATATTTCTACATCATTTGACATTATGATCGCGACTTAGATAACAAGATACAGCGTGCGTACTATCTTATCATTAATTTCATTTAGAGATTATTTCTCAGAAAACTGAAGGTAGAAAAAAGCACTCACAAAAACACTTCTTTTAAAACCTTCGATGCCTGACATTATTCTCTGAGCCTTAGAATCAATCTTAGGAACCAACATATCTATAATGAGACATTATGTTAGTGTACCTACACATGTGATTGACATGAGTTCTTTGCAGATGTCAGATGAAGGTGCACTCACGATGGAGCCAATCCGCATTCTGGACCATCGCATTCGACAACTACGAGTCGAATAGTTGATCAGGTCAAGGTCAAGTGGGAAAATTATAGTCCACACTCGGCTACCTGGGAGGATGCATATGTTATGTGTCAACATTTTCCTTACTTATTTGATATATTAGACATATAGATCTTGTAAGATAATTTTATTATTTCATTTTATATACTTTACAACTTTGGGACGAAGTTTGAAACAAGAGGGGGTGTATGTAACATTCCGCTCTTGCAAGCACATGTTATTTACTTATTCTTTGAGGACATTTGTGTGAAAGTGATCTGGTTATAATACATGGTCATTTGTTCCACATATGGATTCTTACGATGATTTTGATGGATTATGATTTTATGTTATTTGTTGTATTCTTATTGAGAGATTTTATTGACGAGTTTCCCTGAGTCTGCAGGACACTTGACGGATTGTGGATGCCAAGGGCATCGATGAACCTCCTTGGGATCTAGATTGATTCAGGGAGTGGATTTTATTGGTTTGAGTATTTCATTTATACATATATGACATATGATCAATTATAGTTTGATTTTTTATATGGGTCATTGACAG
>SNQJ01S0139811.1:0-25114 GCA_010110895.2 Picea sitchensis | reverse complement strand
ACCTTGAACATAATCTAGAAAATGTTTCCTATGGGGTGTGGCATGAAATGAAGCCCCTGAATCTACTACCCAAGACTTAGAAATATTATCTATAGAAAGAATCAAAGCATCTTGTAACACATCACCTGTTACATTTTCTTCCTAATTTCTCTCATGTTGTCCATCTCTTTGTTTCTTTGGAGCTCTGTAGTCTTTCTTCAGATGTCCATTCTTCCCACAATTCCAGCACTCTATCTTTCCAAGTCTAGATTTGGATCTGCCCTTCCTAGAATTCCCACGGTTCCCAAACCCTTTCCTCTATCCTTTTGTCTTCCCCTATTCTCCATGTTCAACGCATTTCCTGATGTCTCACATGTGCTTTTCCGTCGCATTTCCTCACTAAGGATAACACCAACACCATCATCAAATTTTAAAGTATTTGAACTAGAGATAGAGTTACTTACATCCATGATCAAGTTGTTCCAGCTTTTTGGCAATGAGCACAAGATTAGAAGATCCCCGACCTCATCATCAAAGTCCACTTTTACATAACTTATTTGATTAGTAATTGTATTAAAATCATTTAAATGATCTGCAACAGACCCACCTTTCGACATCTTCATATTAAATAATATCTTCATGAGAAATACCTTATTGGACGTAGAGGGTTTTTCAACATTGAATGAGGGGTTTTTCATGGTGGCCAATGCGTCCATCAAACCCTTAGTTGTCTTTTCTTTGGAAATATTGAAAGCCATGTCGACATTTGCCAGTCGGCCGTGTGTTCCTAGAGCCTTTCGTCCAAAGAATCTCCATTCTTAGATCGCCGTAGCCGCCGACTTCTTTGCTATTCCTCTCCCGATGGTAGGAATAAGATCCTTCGATATAAATAACCATCATCTTCCATAGCGGTAGTTTTGGTCGCTAAATTTCTCGACCCTAAACTTTCCATCTTTCAACATTGCTCTCACTCAAACCGGGGAACCCTCTTTTCACGTGAGTTACCTTTAGCTCCGATACAGGTTGTTAGAAAAACAAGACCGTGGAGCAATGGAAATAAAATCTGAGAAACAAACACGAGAAGATACACAATAAAGAGACACTATTTCGTGGTTCACTTGATTAATTTCGTCCACCGAGTGTAAGTTCTTCCTTTATTATTATCCAACAAATGAAGAGGGATACAACCTACAACAAAACCCATTGTAACTTCCTCTTCTTTCTCTCACAATATCCTCTCTCAAAATACAATACGCCTTCAATAGTCACCGGTACATTTCCCTCATAAAGGAGTTGCCTTCCTGGGGAAAACCTAACATAATTTCTATGTTAGATCTGTGACCTTATAATGGATGGTCTAAGGTTACAATGAAATTACAATATGTATTTAAGGCAATTTTGCTGACCATCCCTCGAACCCTATACTAGGAGCCACGCTAACACCACCCCTAGTGAGGATAGCCTCAGGAGACCCTCGGAGGGTACCCCCCCTCTGCAATCCTCCATGTGGAAGAGTGTACATATACGAAGTGTTGTAACACCCTGTCTTCCCCAACTTGTAAATATAAATGGGTAGGAAGAACTATGGCAAACTCATAAATATGAATATGTGATGTAAATGGACCTTGAGGAAGAGTCGGTGAATGTGATTAACGATACGAATTTATTCGGTGCTGATGAGGGATGTGAAAAGAGACCGATGGTAGTGGAAGCTTTGTGAAGGTGAAAGTTAGCTTCCTTTGGGCATTCAAAACTCATATTTGGACTCAGCTCGGAGAACCAAAGTGGCTCAGCCTGAATTAATGCCTTGTGGTGGTGGGACGATAGCTTGATGAGGATGGGAGGTGAACATATCCATAGAGCCATCATGACTAGCTAGTGTGAGGGTAATCGTGCCACATGCGACCTCGTAAGAGGATAAGGCGTTGGGTAGAAGTGATTGCGGGGGGCATACGTGAGGGGGAACTTTGGCATTATGTAGAGTGAGTGATGGCAGAGAGGAGGATTGCAACCTTCTCTCACGGTCCTTTGGAAGGCAGAACAGGTCGAGGAGCATCGTGGTCTCATTTCGTGGTGGCCGGTGGTAAAATCTGTTGAAGTCGTGACCTACGGTTGGGTGAAGCGAGCACCCCTCTCGGTGATTGCACCCGTTACGAGTCACCTCGATGAAGTGTTTTTGTTTACATATTGCCTCTTGTAATTCATAGAGTGATACATATATGTATATGCTCATAGACACAATGAAGTTGTAAATGATTCACAGTGTAAAGAATGTGTAGTAATGCGGAGTGTTTTGCTAATAATGATTAATATGCTTATAATAGAGGGAAGCCATGCGACTTATGTTGATAAACTTTGAATCTACAAAGTATTCCTAGAATTTGAGACAATGTTGGGCTTCCGGCCAGTTCACAAGAGAAATTGTTTCCCTTCACCCATATCCAAAAAAGCCCCGGAATAGGTCTTTTGTAGAGATTTCCCCACAGAAAAGTTTACCCGAGAACACAGGAATAGGAACGAAGGTGCAAGTCTTAATAACCATATATGAGGAGGAACGATCCTCTTAAAAACCGAGATGGAGGCTCAAGGAAGGAATATCGATTCAACGGATGAGAATTAAGTCAAAGGAAATCCTGATTTCCCCAGTATTGGGTCTTGAGGAGAAGGTAGGGTGTTTAAAGGCCTTACCACGTTTCTGTGTGTCTTCGTGGGTAGTGAAGAGTCTAGGGCAGTAGATCCCCATGTTCCATGAGAACATCCAGACCACTAATTCCCCCGTCCATAAAGTTGTGGAAAAGTGCACAAAGTGGCATCAGAAACGTTGGATCTCACTGAGATTACAAGGAGGATTCTGACCACACTTCAATTGAAAGCTTGGAAGGCTGTTGAACCGTTGGATCATGACCAAACTCCAAGATTAATCGTTAGATCACGGCAAAGTTACGAGAGGTTAAACTAGTGAAGCAGAGGAAGTTTCTAGAATTCATGGGATGAACCAAGTCCTTCAAGAATTAGAAATTAAGAAATCACGGTATCGGGAATCACGATCCCACATCAGGTGGACCGCAGATTTGTCTGCTCGGGGAGGATATGTGTGAAGTCGGAAGTGGGGTTCAGAGAATCGGAGGTTTCGAGCACAAAGAAATCTTGTCATATGGAATGCCAATCCCGTGATTCTTGCGACAAGATCAAAACCATCCATTAGGTGGAACATGTGTCAACAAATCCCAAAGAGTCAGTCAGGAGACGCCAAGTTTAGGAGGTAGAAATCTTTACACCTTGGAATCGCTTGATCCATGATATCGTGGGAGAGCGTGAGCCTAGCGGAGATAGTGAGCGAGGTGTTACATGCTCGAAGTTGGGACTTGGGGATTCAGTGAACTAATTAGAATAGGTATCGATACGATTTCGACTTATCCACGAGGAGTGTGGGTCTGATGGAGGGCGAGGTTACGATGCGCATTTCACGATATCGGCATATTGGGAGTTGGGGATCCACGAGGTAAGTTTCATTCAACATTGCAAACCAATCAGGATGGGAGGCTACACGGTTGTGGTCATATGGTAAGTGGTCCACATGGACCATAGTATAACCAAGAAGGAGCTAGCCAGTGTAAAGGCGTGGAGTTGGATCGAGAGTCCATGGGACTAGCATGCAATGTGAAAGAGCATGAAACCCCTTGGAAGCATGAGTAAAGGCGTGGTATTGTGGGGTTGTGGTCACATTGACGGAGCTTAGCATGGAGAATAATGTCACAGGTATGTGTGGGGATCCGGAGAATCGTGGTTAGGGACACAAATTGGTCTGACATTGAACTTGAAACTCCGATGGGAGTAGCCTCAAAGGAGGAGGTAAGGCCATGGTCCTGAGGAGGCTGATGGACCATAGGCAGCACGGAGGAGCTATCTCATTAAGGAGTCGTCCCGAAATTGAAGGATCCTTGAGAGTCTTGGGGAGGTGAGCAATTTTGACATTAGAAACCCGTATACGATGGGGGTTATGACCGTGGTCATATAGAGGAGGCCATGCAACCAAGATCTTAGCCTAGGAGGCTAACTGGCATTTATGCGAGTTGGGATGGTTGAAAACAGAAACCTTGATGGAAAGGGACATAAGGCCACGGTTATGTACAGATATCCGGGTAGGTAAATAGAAGACCATGTGAATAGAGTTGGCATTTCCGCTTCTGAGCTCGGGGATTCTCATTGTTAGAGCTCATGAAAATTTTTGAATGGGGTGGGTTGGTTGTGTTACAAAGTGGTATCAAAGGATGGTTACAACTTTTCGACTGATTGGGCTCAGCACACTTGTCAGCGCATAAACCTCGTTGAAACACTCTATGAGGAGTAGCTTGACTTAACTATGTCGGGATAAAAACGGAATATGAAAACTTGGTATTATGCATGTGAAAGAGTTGTGAAGCTATGCAAAAAGTTACAAATGAGTTTTAACTCTTGAATAATAGCTTAGCGTTGTCTTTTCACTCAGTGGGGCGATCAGCCTTGAAGTCTGGGCAGAGTATGGTGACTCTACCAGGGTGGGAAAAGTCTCCCACAACTGAGATGAGGTCACGATGAGAGAAAGAGAGAAATAGGAACCCCTCAGGACCTAGTCGAGATCGTGAGGAGTCTCATGGTTGAGTTGCAAAGCTGCAAGGCCGATAATGAAAGGATGATGAAAAGAACAAGAAAAGCAAACCAAAAATTGTCTGGAGTTCTCTGCGGAGCTTATCGTCCTAGCGACAAATGCAACATGAACACAGAGGATGCAGTCATTGGAGTGAATGGAGTGGCCACCTTGAGGAAGAAGCACATCCGAGTCCATACCCCTTGGGTAAAGGGACCCGGTGCCAAATGATTCGAGAGGAATTTGGTGATTCAAGCTCTTCAGTGAGGACAGTTCCTATTCTCACGAGAAAACATAAGAAACAAAAAAGACACTTCCAAGAGTCATAAATTTGAGGAATTCAAAAAGAATGAAACCTCCCTCCTTAAATGATTGAGATAAAGAAGGAGAGAGGCTAGGAGCTTAAGCTACTTGAATTTGAAATATTTTAGGTCCATGATTTCTAGAACGAAGGCAGAGTGTATTTTTAATCTGAATGGAAAGGATTCCATTTGGTGGGAAGACAAGAGGAATATGAAAGGGGTCCATGAGGAGAACCTGTCTTGGAAACAATTTGAAGAGTACTTCCGGAAGATACATTTTTTAGGAAAGGTATTTGACGAGAAGGCTAAGAGTTTTATGAACTCAATGGGACAACTTCCTATGGAGGAGTATGTCAACAAATTCCTTGACTACTAAGATACGTACCCTACAATCGGTGAGGCACCAGCAGCAGCTTCATCGGTAGGTTACCAAGAAATGCAGGAACCCGAGAATTGAATTTGACGAGTAAATACCTTAGAAGACACTATAGGAAAGACAACATATTGTCATGAACAATATGGACATGAGACGAGAGTCTAAATTGAGTAAAACAAAAGAATGGTTCAAAATTCCGGAAGGGAGTAAATCCTCGGGATTTAAAACTACAGAAGAACCCCAAAATGAACTTCCCAACTTGGAGTGTACTCAGTGAGACTTTCTACCTCCGATTGAATGAGGAAATAACATACGGACCTATACGGTAAAAACAGCGATAACCCGAGGAAAACTTTGGAATTGTTGGGATTGTAGGGGAGATCATCTCTAGAGAGACTTTCCACACCGACAAACGGAAAAGTCATAAATTTATAACTTATCTGAGGAGCTACCACCGTCAATGATGTGGAAAGGAGTGTGCCTGGATCTATCGACCTTGGATAATAACAAAGTACCCAGCTTTCCGGTGGTGGAAATAGAAGATGCGATTTCAACCATCGGTGTATGCATTTTGATTGACCCTAGTTCAATTTTGAGTTATATAGCCCTAAAGCTGTTGATAAGTGTAAATTTCTGACCACATAAGCAAATATAAACCATGGTTGAATTACAGTTAACTCACGGCACCAAAGAAAGGTAGTGGAAGTCATTACCCGGCTTGCCAGTAATTAATGTTGGGTGAATTTTCCACCCAAGAAACCCTTAATGTACCCGGGGATCATATGACTTTTTGATTGGTATGGATTGGATGGCCACCCATAAAGACAAATTGGACTAATACCATAAAACTTTAGAATGTGTGAGGCATAGAAGGAAAAGGATAACCCTCCAAAGGATCAGAAAACCCAGGTCAGTGGGACAAATCTCGACCCTCTGAATGAGAAAGTATTGCGAAAGGGATGTCCCCTATATGCAATATCGGTGTTGGAAACAATGGAAGGTTCTAAACCAAGCCCTGATGATCAACCTATCCCAAGAGAATACAGAGATGTGTTCCAGAAGAGGTACCAGGTCTACCCCGAGAAGAGACATTGACTTCTAGATAGAACTCACACCAGGGCCAGTGCTTAGGTGTCACAGGATACCCTGGGATGAGTGCACCCGAGTTAGTAGAACTCAAATTACAATTGAAAGAAATGATGGATAAGGTTATATTACATTAGCGTGTCCCGTGAGAACACAGTCCTATTTGTGAAAAAGGATGGCACACTTAGGCGTGTATCGATTATAGACAACTCAATAAAGTAACCATCAGAACAAGTACCCTTACTTGAGGATGATGATCTATTTGATGGAGTTAGGAAGACATATTTCTCAAAAGATTGACTTGAGGTCAGGAAACCATCAAGTCCGAATCAAGGAAGTGAATACATACATGAACCGCTTCGGGACCACGGATATGGATACTATGAGTTAATGGTAGTGCCATTTGGGTTTAGCCAATGCCCACATACTTTCATGAAACTTAATGAACAATGTGCTGTTAAATTTTGAACCATTTGTACTGAGTGCTTTATTCGATGAAATTTTAATCTACTCTAAGAATAGAGAGAAGAACATGAAAGAGCATCTTAGTATGGTCATTATGAGTTTGTGGTAGTGCCATTTGGGTTAACCAATGCCCCTGCCACTTTCATGTGCTTAATGAACAATGTACTCAGTAAATTTTTAGACAAATTTGTACTAGTCTTTATTGATGAAATTTTAATCTACTCTAAGAATAGAGAAGAACATGAAGAGCATCTTAGACTTGTGTTACAAGTGCTAAGAGAGCATCAACTCTATGCTAAGTTCAAAAAGTGTGAATTCTTTCAGAAGCAAATACATTACTTGGGACATGTTCTGTCCGATGAAGGGGTGGTAGTAGATCCTGACAAGATCAGGTCTTCATGGAATGGCCTACCCCAAAGGATGTCTCAGACATCATATCCTTTATGGGCTTGGCGGGATACTATAGAAGATTTATAAAAGATTTTTCCAAGATTGGTTGTCCAATCACTGCCCTCCAGAAGAAGGGAACAAAATTCTTGTGGACACATCAATGTGAAGAAAGATTCCAAACCCTAAAAAATCTACTAACCCATGCACCCGTGTTGAGAATCGCTGACCCAGAAGCTAACTTCCTTGTGTGCACAAATACCTGTAACGAAGGGCTCGGAGGAGTCCTTATGCAGGAAGGAAAGGTGATCTGCTATGAATCTTGAAAATTGAATGAGCATGAAGTCAACTATGTGAATCATGATCTAGAACTGGCTGCCATAGTGCATGCCTTAAAAATGTGGAGGCATTACCTCCTGGGAAGGAAGTTTGTATTGATGATGGATGACTGTGGATTGCGGTATCTGTTTGATCAACCCAAGCTTAATGCTAGAAAATCCAGATGGATGGCCCTCCTGAGCGAATTTGATTTCGAAATCAAACATATTAAAGGGAGAGAGAATAGGGTGGCCGATGCCCTTAGCAGAAGAATGAGAACGATTCACCTGGAAGCGGTGAGTACCTATGAGACAGATGTCAAGAACAGAGTCAAAAAGGCACAAGAAATCGATCCCTTCATATGAAATGTGACCCTGTACCTAAAGCAAKAACCCACTGGAGCAAAATACGAAGGCTATCAGAGGACCGAAGGAGGTCTGCTCACCTACAGAGATATACTGTACATTCCCGATTGTGACGACTTGAAGAGGTTCATCATGGATGAACTACATAAAAGGCCCTACACTGGTAACCCAGGATACCAGAAAATGATTACTACCACCCGGAAGCAATTTTATTGGCCGGGATTGAAGAAGGACATAGCCAAATATTTGGCCCAATGCATAGAATGCCAACAGGTTAAAGAAGAACATCGACATCCAGCAGGACTATTACACCCTTTACCCATCCTGGAATGGAAATGGGAAACCATCTCCATGGATTTTATCACTGGATTACCAACTTCAACCAAACAGAATGACGCCATTATGGTAGTGGTGGATAAACTGAGCAAGTTTGCTCATTTCATTCCCGTCAAATCGACCTGCAAGGTGATAGATATCACCCATATATTCATGAAAGAAGTGTTCCGACTGCACGGCATGCCGAGAGAGATAATATCTGACAGAGACACAAAGTTCACTTCCAATTTCTGGAAATCATTGATGGCGGGTTTGGAGACCAATTTGTTGTTTATCACCGCCTATCACCCTCAAACCGATGAACAGACAGAAAGAGTGAATCATATATTAGAAGATATGTTAAGGATGCATGTGATGCATCAACCCAGGAAATGGGAAGACTACCTGCCATTGGTAGAATTTGCCTACAACAACGGCTATCAAGCGTCCTTAAAGATGAGTCCATTCGAGGTCCTCTATGGTAGACAGTGTAATACCCCAGTCAGTTGGAGTAATCATGTAAATAGGATTTCTTTTGGACCCGACATGTTGAAAGAAATGGAACAACAAGTGACTCGGATAAAACAAAATCTGAAGGTCGCTCAGAACCGACAGAAAAGTTATGATGATCAAAAGAGAACTCCAAGAGAGTTCCAAATGGGAGATCATGTATACCTCAGAATTAAGCCTAGAAGGAGTTCCCTGAAAGTGGGAGCTTTTGCCAAATTGGCACCCTGGTATTGTGGACCCTTTGAACTTCTAGATAGAGTGGGACCTGTAGCCTATCGGATAGCACTTCCTCCCACAGTAAAAGCACATAATGTTTTCCATGTTTCATTATTAAAGAAACATGTACATGATGCTAATCATATAATTGACTGGTCTGTGATCCAGGTGAAACCAGAGGGAGAATTTCTACTAGAACCCCAATGCATACTGGACAGAAAAGAAACCCCGCTCCGGAACAGAACCATTGCACAGGTCAAGGTGCAGTGGAAACATTTTGGCCCAGATGAGGCTACATGGGAAATGGAGGATGCCATGAGACAAACATATTCGATTTTGTTTACTTTTGTACATGTAATTCATGTTAGTAGCAAAGAACATCGAGGACGATGTTCCTTTTAAGGGGGAGGGAATTGTAACACCCTGTTTCCCCCAACTTGTAAATATAACTTGACTGGCCGAGAACTATGGCAAACTCATAAATATGAATATGTGATGTAAATGGACCTTGAGGAAGAGGTCAGTGAATGTGATTAACATTCTGAATTTATTGCAGGACTGCTGATGAGGGGATGTGCAGAAAAGAGACCACGATGGCGGTGGAAGGCACCTGAAAAGGTGGCGTTAACTTCCATCGAGCATTAAAAACCGTATTTGGACTCCACTGGCCTGGAGAACCAAAAGCGGCTCGCTGGCCCTGAATTAATGCCTTGTCGGCTGGTAGGTTGATGGCTTGATGAAGGATGGGGAGGTGAACCGCCTATCCATAGAGCCATCATGACTGACCAGCGCGAGGGTAATCGCGCCACACGCAACCTCGTGAGAGGATAAGGCGTATGGAAAAAGCGATTGAGAGGGCAGACGCGAGGGGAACTCTGGAAATTTTTACACAGAGTGAGTGATAGCAGAGAGGGAGGATTGCAACCTTCGCTCCTGGTAATTGGCAGACAGAGAGACGTAGTCTCAGAGAATCGTGGTCTCATCTCGGGGGTGGCTAGTAGTAAATCCGTTGGGAGTCGCTGAGCCTACGGTTGGGTGGAAATGAGCACCCCTCTCAGTCGTTGCACCCATTTCTGAAGTCACCTATGAGAAGTGTTTTGTTTACATATTGCCTCTTGAAATTCATAGAATGATACATATATGTATATGCTCATAGACCTATGAAGTTGTAAATGATTCCTGTGTAAGAATGTCTGTGCAGTGTTTTTGCTAATGATTAATAGGCATATGCTTATAATAGAGGAAGCCATGCCTGACTTATGTTGATAAACTGAATCTAAGTATGCCTAGGTTGAACGATGTTAGGCTTCCAGCTAGTTATCAGGAAATTGTTTCCCTTCACCCATATCCAGGAAAGTCTCGGAATAGATCTCTTGTAGAGATTTCCTCCCTGGAAAGGTTTACCCAGAACCTGGAATAGGAACTTGAAGGTGCAAGTCTTAATAACCTTGCACGAGGAGGAACGATCCTCTTAAAAACTCGAGATGGCAGCTTAAGGGAGGAATATCGAATTGACGGATGAGAATTCGTCGGGAAATCCACAGTTTCCCCACAACTGTTAGATTAGCAGGAGAAGGTAGGGCGTTTAAGGCCTTACCACCTGATTTTCCTGTGTCTTCATGGGTAGTGAAGAGTCTAGGGTTGTAGATCCCCATGTTCCATGAGAACATCCGGATCGTTGATTTCCCCATCCACAAAGTTGTGGAAGAGTGCATAAAGTGGCATCAGAATCGTTGGATTTCACTGAGGTGCGAGGAGGTTACGACCACATCAGAGCCCAAGCTTGGAAGGCTATTGAACCTTTGGATCAGCAGTCGAACTCCCGTTAACAGTTAGATCTGGCAAGAGTTACACCAGGGTTAAATCCTAGTGAACAGAGGAGAGTTTATAGAAAGTCATCCGGATATTGAATTCATCGAGAATTCTGAGAGTGCAGAAATCACGACATCAGGAATCGCGATCCGCGATATCCCAATGGGCGCAGGACCGTTTATCGGGGAGGTTATGTGTCAGGAGATCCCGGAAGTCAGGGATCTGAGAATCGGAGTTTTCGAGTGCAAAGAAATCTTGTCATATGGAATCGCGATCCACGATTTACCGATAAGATCATAACCATCCATTGGGTGGAACACATGTCAACAGATCCCGAAGAGTCGGAGTCCGAGGCATCGAAGTTTTCGGAGGTAAGAAACTCTCACACCTTGGAATCGCAGTCCACGATATCCCGACGGGAGAGTCGTGTGGGCCACAGCGGGAGATAGTGGAGAACAGGTGTTACCATATCGGGGTTCGGGACTTGGAGAGTTTCGTGAACTAGTGCAACAGGAATCGCAATATCCCGATACGCGATTTCCCGACTTGTCACAGGAGTGTGGGTCACAGTGGAGGATAGGTGTCGTGCGCATTTCTGTATCGGCATATCGGGAGTTGGGGATCCACGAGGTAAGTTGCATTCGACATTGCAAACCCCGAAATCCCGATGGGAAGTTATACGGCTGCGGTCATATGGTAAGTGGTCACATGGACCATAGTATAGCCAAGAGGGCTAGCCAGTGTAAAGGCGCGTCGGGAGTCGGAGGATCGAGAGTCCAGGGGACTTGCGCATCATGACACTGAAAGGCGCGAAACCCCGACAGGAGTAAAGGCTGTGGTCTTGTGAAGGTTGTGGTCACATTGACTAGGGCTTAGCCTGGAGAGCCAATATGCCAGGGGCATATCGAGGATCGGAGAATCGCGAGTTCTGAGGACTCGTGAATTACGACATTGGAAACCCCAAAACTCCGATAGGAGTAGCCTAGAAAGGAGGTAAGGCCACGGTCACAGAGGCAGTGGACCACAAGCTTAGCCTGGAGGGCTAATGCGTAAGGAGTGCGTCGAAATTCGAAGGATCGCGAGTCTTGGGGGTGAATAAATTTTGACATTAGAAACCCCGTAGCCCCGATGGGAGTTATGACCGTGGTCATATAGAGGAGGCCATGCAACCAAGAGCTTATCCTAGGAGGCTAACTGGCATTTAAGCGAGTCAGGATGGTTGAAAACAGAAACCCCGATGGAAAGGGACATAAGGCCACGATTATGTATAGAGAGTCGGGTAGGTAAATAGAAGACCTGTGAATCGGGGATTGGCATTTTGCCGCTACAGGCTCCGGGGATTCTCATTGTTGGGAAAACAACGAAAAGTTTTGAATTAGGTAGTGGGTATGTGACAGGTGTAAATACTTCATGGGGTATAAACACGGTTGAAAGTAAAAGACCTCTGAATCAGGAAGATAATCAGGCTCCACAACCAACAAAGAGGGGTTGGATGCGAGCACATTTTCTGGGTGAACACCTCGTAGGGGTGACACTTTTTGACCATTTCGAAACAATATTTGAAATTAGATGACCAAAAATAACTAGCTCACAAATGTTTTTGGGTTTTCGCAAGCCCAGATAGATGACCACCACAAGCCCCACTGTGACAGTCATTAAGAATAGACTCAGCCTCCTTGTGAGTCAAGAAACAATGCAATATATTGTCAATGCCTTGGTGATACAAAGTGTCATCAAAGATAAGGTAGTTCTTAGCTTGATATCGTATGCGTCGTCGATCTTCTCCCAAAATATGTTGAGAGAATTTCAAGGTTTGAAGATAGATCAAAATGTCTCCTTACCATGGGTCAGAAGACGAGACAAGGAAAATGTGTTCATCCACAAACAAATCAACATGAATAACATCCTCATCTAATCGCGGGAAGTCTTATATTAACTCGAAAAAAACTAACGATTTCTTGGATTTTGACGAAGAAAAATTGAGATCAAACTATTGCAATATGACAATCCATTTATTAAATCCCCCCCCTATGATATGCCTAGTAAGGACGTATTGAAATGGATTGACTTCAACAACTACAATAGTTTTGCAAGGAAATATATAGTGTTGTAATCTTTGAACCGCCTGTATGACCACCAAAGATAGCTTCTCAACATGAGAGTACTTGAGTTCAGGGCCAACTAGGTTTTGACTAAGGTAGTAAAGGACATGCTCATGGATCTCATCATATTCCTGAACTAAAACCATACCAACCGTCCATTCAGACGTGGCGATATCAAGCAACTAATCTCTACTGTATTCTAGAGGCTTCAATAGAGGCGTCGATACCAAGGATTTCTTAAGAGCATTGAAGGATTCCTGGGTTTGCTCATCCCATATAAATGAAGTGTCCTTATTCAAGAGACACATGAAACCCTTAGTAATATTGGCATAATTTACTATAAATCAACATAAGAAGTTATCTTTCCCCTATAAACCTTGAAGCTCATGAATATTGTGCGGGGGAGGAAAATGAAGTATTGATTCAAACTTTAAATGATCTACCATGATCCCAGTCTCAGAGACTAAGAATCCTAAAAGACGGCCCTACCTAATGCAAAAGATTCACTTATGAGGGTTCAAACGGATGCGATAATAATGACATCTTTCAAAAACTAGCCAAAGGTGGGAAGAGTGATCCACTCTCTTGCAAGAGTGAGGAGAGAGATCATTGTGATACACTTCGACGATATGTTTGAGATAGTGAAATGTGAAGGTCATGGCTCATTGAAAGTTTGCTCTGGCATTTTTAAGGCCAAAAGGAATTTTCGGGTATGTGAAAGTACCCCAAGGACAAATAAATGTCGTCTTATGTTGATCCTTAGGTTTAATTTGAATCTGGTTGTATCCTGAAAATCCATCCATAAAATAAAATACCTCGCTTCCCACACACTCATTGAGAATCTGATCGATGAACGGTGTTGGGAAGTTGTCTTTAGGACATGCCTTATTCAGGTCTCGAAGATCCATGCATACACAAATGGTTATTTTCTTCTTATTAATGGGAACGAGGTTGGATACCCATTCAATCAAGGGAATCGGGTAGATAAAGCCTGCATTAAGCAGTTTCTGCACCTATGTCTTAATAGCATAGGCCTTCCTAGGATTAACAACTCTAAGTCATTTTCGATCATGTTTAGTATCCAAAAAGGTTTTAATCTCATGTTCGACAATATGAGGGTCGATTCCTGGCATCTCTTCACATGACCAGGCGAATACGTCACAAATTTATTTGAAGAGCTTGGTGTAGATCTAAATTTCTTCAGAAGAACAATCTGCACCGATATAAACATTTTCAACTTTACCAAGAATATGAGAGATATCGATCGTGATGGTAGGAGAAATACTCGCCATGTTTCCTTCGGCATAAATTCCATGCATATCAAGTGGAACTACGGTGTGACCGACTATCTTGCTCAAGGTAGATCTAAAATCATCTTGTTTGATTCTAGAAAGATCTGGGAGGAAGTAAGAGAGATGATGCATATCATCCCATGGCCTATCAGAACCATTCATGGCCTCCATGATTTCTCCATCAGAAGTTAAAGCATCTTGAGGAAATCATGTGAGAAATACGATGAAGTGGCCCATATGGGCCGGAGAACATGATCCTCCTCATCTGTCTGCGAGGGTACATGATTGAGGTCGGCAATAGAGTCAAGAGCAACCTGATACACTATCTCTGCCACCAACAACAAAATTTCCATTCCAGTATATGATTAACCTTCACAATATGAGGTCGAGGAAGATAGGGTCCAAGGATCATTAAAATATGAAGTGGGGAAAGGAACAAACCTCATTGACGATGAATACCTACTAGACATGGAATAGATATGATGAATTGGTGCCATGAAGTCAAAGGTACCCATAAGGGATGAATACATTCCGACACCAATATCCTCATTTGTCAGCTAATATTTTTTTATCATAGGGATCGAAGGTTCAACTAATGCATTGGGGCTAGTGTGCGAAAAGGACAACTAATAAATCGTCATGATTTTCCCATCGTGAGAAAACATGAAGTACGAAAAATAGACGATACAAATGTAGTCATAGAATAAGTCCAGTTACACCCTAGTAATAAGTTATAGTAAAGGGGCACATCAACCATCTCGACATCCACCTCCACCATCTTCACACCTAACTAGACATAAGAATGACCATCGAATGCGGTCAACATGGTTGGATATTGAGAGAGGGTTGGAGAGCCAATGACTTTCCAACAGGTTAGGGACATCACACACGTTGCAGTGCCTTCATCAATAATAATATGTTTGATGGTATACTTTGAGTAAGGCAAGCAAGGATTCACATATGTGACGTCAAGCTCGATAACCTTAGATCCACAGGGGTCTAGAGATCCTGACATAGAAAGGAATTACTCTGTGAAGGACACGTCTGAATTACCTCCAAAGCCGACATCGCGCAAGGGGTTTGACCCAGATCCTCAACAATAGATTAATTTTGGGAAGCTCTAGCATTAGGGTTGTGCGTAGATCATTTCCATACTCCTTTTGAAATATGAGGTAGAGGCTCTAGTTTTTTTATTTGTAAAGGTGTCTCCAGAGGAGGGGGAGACTCTAGACCTAGAATGACTCATGAATAACTATAATTGCAAGAGAGAGTATCTACATTAACCTGAGACTTGAGCATATTGATGCATATGCGATCACTGTCTTGCGCCGGTGGGTTTTGACTCCCTCTCACCACATTTTTGGCATTAGAGGAGCTCAAGGCCATGTGTTTATTATGCAGAAAAGGATTAGTCAACATAGTGGGTGGTAGATATAAAATCCTTGCACCCTCCTCAAGTTTGGGGCACAAGTGGGTAAGGTGATCATCAGTATAAATCTTACAAGGGAATTTCACCTTCCACTTCTATTTCTTTCCCTCTCTAGAGTTAACCTTCAATATATCATTATTAGAGTTGTCCTTGGGTTTATTATAATTATTCCTCCCACCCTTACAGTTATTACCACATCCTTTCCTTTTATTCCCTCCATTCGGGTTAGTCGACAACTGCACATAATGTACATCCACTGACTGAGTGGGAGTGGAGAACACAAAGGGATATTTTCCTCCTACAGACTGGCTTAGAGACAACTCTTTCAACTGGCTTGTCACCAATTCTATATATTTGACATTTGCAGAGCCTATAATGCCATCGACATGAGGCCCGAGTTTTTGTCTAGGGTCATAGTTCGACCTCGGTGCGTCAGGAAGAATTTTTTATAGCATCACAGATTGAGCATATATGAGATCTAACTATTGAGGTTTGAAAATGGCTTCCTATTCATATGTTACCCCGGATGTAGAGACATCCTTCGAAATATAAGGCAGTAAAGACTTAAGAAACCATTCCAACGGGAACTCTAGAGGAATATAGGCTTTGATCAACCTCTTCCATCTATGTCACTCTTAGATGTGATCCAATATATGAGTGGCTTTGTCTTGGCGGAGGACTGACATAATTTCTATGCCGACATCGTAACGAACCGAAAATTGGAAGTGGTTGAGAAAGACTAAAACCACCTGGTTAAAGTTGTCATATGTTCCCCCAGGTAGCTCTATGTACCATTTCATCGCGATCCCTATGAAGGTGCATTGAAACAATCATAAACAAATATAATCGTCATTAAGGGAATTGGAAGAGCACCAAAGATTAAATGTAGTGATGTGATCACTAGGATCCTCACTAGTCTTTCCCTCAAATTTTGGAATATTCGAAGGAATCTTGGTGGGGACAGGGGGGCATGTCGGGTCATGGCACACCGGGTCGTTCATTAATCTTGAAAAGTATGGAAAATTGAGCATGGATAGAAAAGGGAGATGAGGTTGTGGCATCTAGCCCCAAGATCTCGGGAAATATTGTTTTTGGGGAATCACATCCCATCTAGGGTTCTGGTATGCACCATGGATCTATCCGGGATTGTAAAATCCCCCTCCGAATTGATTCATAAAGGGTTGGTTGGGAACCATTCTAGTAGGAATGTTATGATGAGGATTGTAAATATGTCCCCCAGTCGGAGTAGCTACAAGTTGGGGGGTTTCCAAAGTGTGAAACTGACCTCCTTCAGGTGTGAATCTGGAGGATAGAGGTGGATTTGTCATGCCAAACGTGTTCGTCAGAATCGGTGTGGAGGTAGGTGTAAAGGACATAACATAAGAAACATATTGTCCACCAGGTTGACTACTCCATAAAGGAGCATTAAGACCAGGATTAGAGTCGGGGTGAAAAGGAGGTAGGCTTCCAGCTATATGAGTCATTTGGGGAATATGAGAACCACCAAATGATAGTGGAATATGATAAGGATCCATTCCCCCAAGTCTAATACGAGGATTTAGATTAGACACTGGAATGTAGGATGATAATTGTGATGTGAAATTCAGAATACGATAAGAAAAAGGGATAAAGGTCGTAGGCATGGACTGAGTATTGTAGCCCAACAAATGAAAAAGAGACCCAAAGGGGTTCGTGACTATAGGTTGAGTATTAACTATAGGTCAGAAGGGAGTGATGATGGGAACCTCCGACACTACAACCGTAGTGGTCAAAGGTGTGGAAGGAGTTCCATAAACTATGGTAGGTGTGGGATTTTAAGGACTCCCAATATATTTCTAAATCAACTCAATACTCATACTTGTATGAACACAAGTCTTGTAGGTGGAGGTGTGTGTACCATGTTTTATAACTTTACGCCTTTTAGAAGGCAAAGACTCAATATGTGGTGGTAATTTCAACAAACGACGAGACCTGCGAAGAAGCTAGCTTGGCTACACGATGACTCAATACTTGAGATATAAAAAAAAATCCTAAGGCCAACTAACAATCAAAGAGAACACCAAAATAAAAAAAAGGCCAATATGCACACAAACTGGATGAAGTGGTTGAAAGGGGCATCCCTCCCTAAAGTAGGTATGCCTCACCTAAGAGGGGCCTGAGTTTCCCTGCAAAATATTGGAGGTATCATAATCAGTTATAAGGGCCCTCATGGGCTTAACAACCAGTCGGTAAGATCCCCCCAGAGAGGTAATCCTACATAAAGGATGTGTGTTGTCCGACCCTTATCTGACCCATGGTACCTATAGAATAACCCCTGCAAGTAACCTATGTGGCTACCTATGTCAAGAAACTAAGCCACCACGATATAACCAATTTGCAGGGGAACAATCGTAAGTTAGGTCCACCGTATGGGTAGGGTAACAAAGCCCAAAATATTGAAAGCATTACCTCTCATAGAGGTAAAGGTACTAGAAAGACCCCCATAAATGAATAGATCCCCAGAAATATCTACAACTCTAAGAAGGTATTGGAGGGATATCTCCTCAACTGACTTCATGCGAACTTGTGCTTAACTCTGGTGTGAGCGGAGACTCCCGACGTCACCAATTATACAATGGATTTCACCACTCCCTTAGTCAGACACATATGTTGAGTTTAATAGCCTTGGAGAATTTTACTCACAAAATCCTATTCCAAGGCTCTAAATCTTAAGCTAGTTTGTGCACCTTGAAAAATAAAATCGTTTCTAATCAATTTTAAATTTATCAACGTTACTTTTAGTGGCTTTGTTTACTCAAAAGATGTGGTCGTTAAATTGATGATGTTATGACTCAACAAGTAAAAGAAATGGATATGAATACAATGCAAAGTCCTAACTTCAATTCTCAACAAATGATAATCTTTTTTCAAAATGCAATTTTCAATTCAACTCTGTGATTTCAAATAAGATGCAATCTTTCCATACATATATCAAAATCAAGTATAAGAACCCAAAAGATCAAATGCTAGGATGAAAAATGTATATTTTTTGTATTTTCAATATAAAGGGAATGAAAATGCAAGGACTGAACAACAACTTGGTATATAAACCCTACTATAAGAAAAAGAGACAAACCAAGCAGGATATCAAGAAGCAAACACCCAACCCAATATGCAAGGACAATCAATGAAACAAAAATGATGAGAAAGAAAGATCACCCAAAAATTCAACCAAAGAAAGGTTTCCTATTACTTTGCGGGCACTTAACAATCATGACAGAGGAAAAAGAAGACTCAACAACCATCAAAACTTACTAAACAAACACCAAACTCAACAATCAAGAAAACAAGGATGATGTAAGTGTTTGTTCAGGAGAAAACCTCGTATATACGCCCCTTGAAGAATAACAACTTGTTGACATGTTTACAGGTAGAGCATGCTTGTCATTGATGGAAAGAAAAACAACGATGATGGTATGGTTATAGGCAAGCACAACAATGATGTTGGCAGGTTTACAGTTGGGAGTGTGCTTGTCATTGATGGCAAACAAGCAAGGAAGGAAGAACAACAGAAACAATGGTAGGATATAGTTCATAAGTCCAGACAGGAGGAGAGTGCAGATGGAGAATAGATCTCGGGCGTTAGATCTGAGAGTGAAGACTGGTCCTCATTGGATCCAGGAGAATGTGCACGACCTTTAAGTGCAAGGTGAAGTGGTCTTACAAAGTCCCAAAAGCAAGAGGACCATCCATCATCGAGGACATGTGGAAGCAGATGAGAAATATCGCAGAATTGTGAATCGGGAGAATGGGGGCAAGCAACTTCGCGAAACGTGAATTCGCGATAAGATCTGGGACATCATATCTGGAGAAAATACGAAGGAATAACAACCGTTAGATCTAGCAGAGCTACAAGGAGTATAAGCCCAGGAGTCATTCAACACTGTAATGCTACGAAGGAATCCTGGCCTTCCATTTAGGCAGGACACGTGGCTAAAGATCAACATTTCGCTGACTGAAAGGTCAGAGGAAGGAGGTGCTCTAACCTCTTGAACTCACGATATGTGAAATAACGATATGATCTAAGTCGTTGGATCGAGGAATAATCTAGGCCGTCAGATCCAGGAGGTGAATGTGGCAGACCACGTCAGCAAGGACAGGTGGCATCCTACGTCAGCAAGAACACATGGCGCAATCATACAAGGATAAGTGTCAAGTTGATTCGACAATTCAGGCCACTGGAAATCACAATTATGAGTGACATGTGGCAGCAACTGGGGTCACGACACATCATCGAGTGACATCGTTTAGGGAGTTTAGTTTCAGGAGTTTTAACTTCATCACTTCCCCAAAGTCCCAAAGGCTGAAGTTCCAGGGCGGAGGATAGCCGTTGGATCAACTAGAAATCTCGATTGTTTATCTGATATGGATCCATTTCGACATTTTCGCAGATCGAGAATTCTAGAGGAAGGATTTGCTGGAACTCGTGATATGGAAGGTCACAAAATGATCCTAGCCTTTGGATCCAGAGGACACATGGCGAGCGATTGGGATTTCGCTAACTCACAAATCAGGAAAGTAAAAGGGAGTGTTGAGGGAACTCGCGATATGCGAGGTCACGACATGATCATAGCCGTTGGATCACAGAATGTTGTGGACCGTTGATATGGAGAGAGAAGCACTTAGTTGATTGGAGAGTGGTCATAACTCATGGTCACATCGTCGGAAGTTAGAGGGAGGAGCTAGAGCAACCAAGCTCCATTTCGAGTACCAGAAGTTGGAGGAGTCAAGGGAATCACGGGAGAATCCTCGAAACACAAAATTGTGAAATGCAGTTTCGAGTTAAGTTGTGGTCACTGCTGGTGGTCACGTGAATGTAAGGAGCTAGCGTAGCTAGGCTCCATTTCAGGTACCAGAAGTTGGAGGAGTCAAGGGACTCATGAGAGAATCCCCGAAACGGGAAATTGTGAAATGCAGTTTTGAGTTAAGCTGTGGTCACCACCAGTGGTCACTTAAGTGGAAGAAGATAACATGCTGCTAAGCTCCATTTTGGAGATCGTGAGTTGGGAGATACGAGGCAACTCGCAGTAGGAGTTCACGATATGCGAAATCTCAATGCGCCCTTCTTGCTTGGCCCTTGGTCACAGCCAAGGTCAAATCATCGAAGGATTAAGGGAGGAGCTAGCACGTCATTAGGCTCCACATTGGAGATCGTCGAGATCGCCAAGTGCCCTATTGAATAAGCGTTTGGTCACAACTAGTGGTCACTTGGAGAGGCATATTGCACCTGGTGCCAGTTCACGTGGGGATAGTTCATGATGAACTGTTGATCTTTGTTTTCACCTTCCAGCAAGATCTCAACCATTCAAAGTCTCCAACATCCAAAGAATCCATACTTGAATGGATGTAACTGCCAGAGAATTTGAGGAGCTATAGAGTGATCACTAGAGGAGATGAAGAGTCTTGAGGAATATTCCAGTGGAATGAAGACTGTTCAAAGAGAAAATTAACAGATGGGAAAGTGTTGAAGTCTATAACTGAAACAGAGAGGATAAGCTCAACTGTGACAGAGAGGACAAAGAGTCTCGACTTCCAGAGAAGCTAAGGAATATCAACATAACACCCACTGATGATGATGAGTTTCGGTAATGCCAGAGAAGATGAAGAGTCTCGACTGCCATAGAGGCTAAGGAACCTCAACATAACGACCATGGATGAAGAGAAGACTCAACGTAACCACCAAAGGGGACGAAGAGTTAGTTGTATGATCTGGCAGAGGAATTGGAATTATAAATATATGTAGAATAGAGAAGTGATGGTTGCTTCTGCGGAGAGTAATTTCACACGAGAAATAACCTGTTGTGGGCAGGAGATGAAACACACAGAAGAGGTGTAACGCATAGAATGGAAAGAAGACGTAGAGCATAAAGCGCAACAGATGCAAGGAATAGAGAAGTATATCAGAGACAGTGAAAGAGAAAGCCGAGGTGTGCATGCAGAGACAGACCAGAATATCAGAAAGCTCAAGAGGATGAAAACAGAAAGACACTGATGCAGGTAGAGCAGGGTAGTGTAGCAGAACAATGATGAGACTGGTAAGACATTAATGAACATTATATCACTGTAATAAGTTTCAGTAGAAAATATTTATAATCAGGGTGGTAGGGAGGTGCTAGGGAGGATTGTTGTCCTCAGAGGTTCAAGTGGGTGCTTGAACATAGGGAGTTGTAGCTTCGATCTGGTTGTAGCCATAAAAACTAGGGTGGAAGGGTGGTGCAAGGGAGAAATTTTGTTCTATGTTATACAGGTTGGTGCCTGTGTGAATGGAAGTTGGTGCTTCCATCCAGTTGGTGTTGGAACACTTAGGGAGTTGTTTATTCCTTCTAGTAGGTGCTAGAGATTCCAGAGAGTTGGTGCTCTCAACAAGTTGTAGCTTGCAAAACAGAGGTGGTAGCCTCACAATGAGTTGGAGCTCATAAGTATGATAATGTACAGAATGTAAAGATTACTTATCATATCCAGAAGAAGAGGTTTTTACCCTTTATGGGTTTCCTCAGGAAAATCAATGTCTCTGTGTATTCTGTGTGATTGATCATTTTATATCTATGCATGTTAAGTTATCAGCAACACATTAAATAATAATCTAGAAAGAATAAAGAATCACAGGAAAAGTTTTCAAGCTTATACATATATATAACTGATTCACCCCCCCGCCCTCTCAATTATATTTCCAACAATTGGTATCAGAGCAGGTGCCTTTGATCAAAGGTAGATCCATAAGCTTGAACACGAAGAGTCATGATGGAGGTTCAACTAATAGACCCCCTCTGTTTGATGGAACAAACTTTGCCTTCTAGAAGATAAGGATGAGAACACATTTAATGTCATTGGGTGTTGATTTTGGAATGTCGTTGCAATGGGTATGTGAAGCCTGTAGTCTTGGCCTCAAAAGATTATAAGGTGGAGTTTAACTTTAATGTGAAAGCAATGAATACCATCCTCAGTGGACTTGCTGAAGCCGAGTTTGTCATAGTCATGCACTGTGATTCAACAAAAGTTATGTGGGACAAGCTGATAAGCAGTTATGAAGGTGATGAAAAAGAGAAAGATGCAAAACTTCAAACTCACAGACTGAAGTTTGAGTAGTTAAAGATGGATGAAGATGAAACTATCAATAAGTACTTTTTACATATAGAAGGACTTGTCAACATTATGAAAGGGCTAGGTGAAACAATCGTTGATTCTTTTCTAATCTAGAAAATATTAAGATCTCTTCCTCATAGATTCAATCCAAAAGTTTCTGCAATAGAAGAACTAAATGATCTTAAGACTCTGTCTATTTATCAACTCCTAGGAACTCTGTCTGCTTATGAAATGAGGATTATTAAAGATAAATCTACCACTAGAGAAGCATCTTTTAAAGACGATAAAAACACAGACTCCGATATAGATGAGATTGAAGCAAATTTTATGAGAAGACTGACGAAAGGATCAGACAAATACAAAGGTAATATTCCCTTCAAATGTTTCAATTGTGGTAAGATAGTTCATTTTGCAAATAAGTTTCCACATAAGAAGAAGGACCAAAACTATGAAGGTGAAGAGAAGTACAAATGCAAAATATTTGATAAAAAGAAAAGTTTATGTGTAAACAATGATGACTCTTCAGAAGACACCGATAGTGACTCTTCATGTGAAGATAAGGTAAATGACTTCATTCTTATGTCCAAAGAGGATTGTGATAATGAAAGCACGGGAAGTGATGCTAATAATGAAGAAGTCGTGGTTGACTTGGAAAGAGAGTTGATCAATGCCTTGGAAGAGATTGACAGAATCAGACTTAAGAAGAGAAAGCAAAAACAATTGTTGATACAGTTCAAGAAAGGCAGTAAAAAACATGATGAAGACTTTTCCCTACTAAAAGTGGAATTAGAAGAGGCAAAGAAAATAGAGGAAATTATGAAACAACATTTATTAGAGAAGAAGGAAAGATGTGAATCTCTGGAAGAAGAAGTAGTGAAAACTAAGAAAGAGTTGGAGAAGTTTCAAGCCTTGTATCATCAGAATCTATCAAGTATCAAAGACTCAGAAGGATTAGCCACCATTCTAAATCAGCAAATGAATCCAAAGTTGAAAACTGGTCTAGGTTATGAAGAGAGATCAAGTAGTGGTCATCCAAGCAACAAAGACTTCATCAAGTTTGTCAAATCTACAACCAATGAAGACAACAAACCTTAGAAACAAAGGAAGATAATCAACTGCCCAGGAGGAGTAAAGAAAAAGGTGCCAGAATTGAATCTGTAGAACAAAGAAATAATACACTCCCTACTCAAGGAAATCATCAGCATGGAAGAAATCAACCTTCTCAAAGAAGACAACCATTTTCAAGGTACAAAGATTTTTTCTATGGATATTGTTTCTACTGTTCTAACTTTGGCCACAAAGCTGTAAATTGTTCCTTAAGATTTAGACATGAGCAATTAAGATTTCCAAGGAATAAATATCAACCACAACAAAGAATGAGACAACCAAGTAACAAACCATCACATATTGTCAAATTAATTTTAAAGACATGCAACTGAGGGGGTCAAGAAATAATAAACAATCAATGAGTAGACAACGCTGCAACAATCATTTTGACCTATTGAACAATGAGCTTGAATGCTACAACTGTCATAACTTTGGCCACAAAGCTGCAAACTGCTACCTGAAGAATTACAAATCAAATCCAAGGACAAAGCTCTTAGCTAGAAAGCCCAACACATGGAAAAGGAAAGATAGTGAAAAATGTGGTCTAGTACTTTTAAATCAACAATGAAAGGACTCCTAGAATATAGACAGTGGATGTTCCAAGAACATGACTGGAGAAAAGGATAAGATTCTGCCTATAAGCAAAAGAAAAACAGGAAATGTGATCTTTGAAAATGATGAACCAGGTAAAGTCAAGGATAAAGGGATGGTGAGTTTGAGTAATGGAAAAGGAAATTCCTAGGATGTTCTTCTTGTGGATGGTCTGAAACATAATTTTCTCAGTACAAGTCAAAAGTGTGACAGAGGTAGTGAAGAGGTGTTCACGTCCAAAGAGTGTAAGGTAAATGTAAAATCAGGACAAGTGGTGGATAAAGGCATAAGGACAAATAATGAAGTTGATATTGAATCCTCCCATTCAAGTAAAGAAGAAGGCTCAGATACAACAAAAGAATGTTCTCTTAACATTTATCCCATTGAAGAAGTAGAAGAAAAATCATGTCATAAGTTGGAAGAAAAAGTTTTGAAGGTTGAGAAGTCAAACACCCAAATCAAGTTCTTGAATAGCTCCATGACCCTAGATAATATCTTGAATAGTCAGAGATCACCAAATGACAAATCCGATATTGGATACAACAAGGTAGAAATCAGTGCTCCTAAGAAACCTGATACAGGTCCTTCATTTGTAAAAAGGAAAAGCAGGTATGAGAGTGTTTGTAATGTTTTTCTCTTGTGATGAATATGGTCATAAAAGCCCTGGGTTGTAAGAATCATGGAAGAAAAATGAATTTGCAGTAATAGAGATC
>SNQJ01S0139808.1:0-25163 GCA_010110895.2 Picea sitchensis | reverse complement strand
ATCATATACATGGGCGGCAATGAATTGGTAGGAGAAATACCTTCACAGATTGGAAACCTAACTGGTTTAACATTGCTTGATTTAGACGGGAATTATTTTACAGGGGCAATTCCTCCTTCTCTTAAAATGCTTCAAGGGTTGCAGAGGTTATATATGGGATCGAACAACTTACAAGAAAACATCCCAATGGAGATCGGACAAATGAAAAGCTTAGGGCTCCTAGATCTCCAGAGAAATAATCTCTCTGGAAGAATTCCTGATTCTTTTTTCCATCTTAAGCAGCTGATATATCTAAATCTCAATCAGAACCAGTTATCAGGGGATATCCCTGTAAGTCTTGGGAAATGTGTTAAGTTACTAAAGCTAGACCTATCGTATAACAGGCTCAGCGGACCCATACCTCTAGAGGTTGCACGTCTTGCTAATTTAGCATTGTATTTCAACCTTTCAAACAATTTATTAGAGGGCCCTCTGCCTTTGGAGCTAAGCAAGATGATTAATGTTCAAGCTATAGATATTTCAGCAAATCATTTAACAGGGAACATTCCAAGTGCACTTGGGAGTTGCAAAGCACTAGAATACCTAGATCTTTCTTATAACACATTTGAAGGTTTGATGCCAGATTCATTGGGTGAGCTTCAAAATCTTCAATACATGGATTTATCCTCCAACAACTTGTCTGGTGGAATACCCATGTCACTGAAAAATCTCAAAATGCTCAGCCACTTGAATTTCTCTTTCAATAAGTTGTCAGGCAAAGTACCTCAAGGTGGTGTTTTCAAAAATCTTGGTGCCACTGCATTTATAGGAAATGTTGATCTTTGTGGAAGTTGGGTAAGTTTGCCATCATGCTCTGCTAGCAAACATAAAAGCTCTTTGTATTTGAAAAGAGTGATCATACTTGTCGCAATTATTGCGATTATAGTATGGTGTTTGTTTTTTGGAATCTTATGGAGACAAAATGGGAAGAGAAATATTATGAGAGACTCTCAGGGATCTTTAAATGCAGGTTATCGAGATATTTCATACAGAGAGCTCATGATTGCAACAAATGAATTCAGTGATGCCAACTTGTTAGGAGTTGGTAATTTTGGGAAAGTGTATAAAGGGGTTCTAAATGATGGCACAATCATTGCTGTCAAGGTTCTCAATTTGAAGAATCAAGGGGCTCACAACAGTTTTGATAGAGAGTGCAATGTTTTGGGAAAAGTGCGACACCGGAATCTGATTCGGATAATATCCTCTTATTCACACATCCACTTCAAAGCTTTGGTATTTCCATTAATGTCTAATGGAAGCTTAGAAAAGTGGTTATATCCTAGTGGGGATGTAGAAAATGAATTGAGTTTGATTCAATGGTTGAACATAGCAATAGACGTTGCACAGGGCATGGCATATCTTCATCACCATTGTTTTATGCAAGTGATTCATTGCGATTTGAAACCCAGTAATGTGCTTCTTGGCGAAGATATGACAGCATACTTAATAGACTTTGGCATTGCTACTATATGTTTTGCAAATATAAAGGATTCAAGTTTGACTTCCACAAATGCATTGAAAGGATCCATAGGCTACATTCCTCCAGGTATTGTTGTTTGATATAGTATAGACAAAGTTTCATATTTTCACCAAAAATTGTAAATTAGAAACCTTATTATGAAGACATTTTTTTTAATTAAAAATTGTGAACCAACAACCTTATTTTAAGGATATTTGAATGCAGAATATGGACTTGAAGGGCGTGTCACAACAAAAGGTGATGTTTATAGCTATGGAATATTGTTATTGGAGATATTGACTAGAAAGAGACCTACCCACAACATGTTTGTGGAAGGAATGAACTTGCAAAAATGGGTAAGTATTGATTTTCCAAACCAAGTTGAAGAAGTGGTTGATAAGAGTCTATTAAGGAAGACAAATACTAAGAGAATCGGTGAAGAAAATAGGGAGCTCCATTGCATCACTCAACTCCTAAGTGTGGGTTTGTTTTGCACAAAAGAATCTCCCCAAGGAAGACCTAGTATGATGGACATTGTGAACACACTACAAAAAATTAGAGGCACTTTTCTAGACATTATTGGCACTACATATATCCAATATGATGCATCAACCCTGTTAGACAATACAAGCACTAGGAACAACAATACTAGCCAAGGTTAAAGTTCTTAAAAAATCTATAAGAAAACAATACTGCAAAATTAGGACATTTATAAAGTCCAATTTTATTAACTATATGTAATCTTATATTTTAGGAATTTTATGTAATCTTTTATTTTAGGAATTTTATTTTTGAAAATTTTATTGTTGAATATCGATATATATCTACCAAAAATGCTTTGCACTGAGATTATTTTATTTTAATGATCATCTAATTATAAATATCTTCAAATATCTACATTTGTTTAAAAATTTGAATTTGAATTTTTTAAATTATTAAAAAATTATTTACATGAATATAATTGTTTTTGTTTGATTATTAATTTCTAATGCCTTAGATTTCTACATTGAAAATATTTTCAATGAAAATATACATGAACCAAATGTGAATAGTACTGAATGGGAAAGAAAGTGAATATGAATATGGAAAATTTTCTTACTTATATTGTTCTTCATTGTTTTTATATATGGAATCACCAATAAAAACAATCCCTTAAAAAAATTGTTACATTAAAAAACATTCTTATTATTTCATTAATCCTCTCACAAAAATATCTTTTTCTTGTTATTTCACTTTTCCTCTCACAAATAAACTGAAAGGATACGCTTGCCAGTTCTTTTTTCTTGTGAAGCCATGGCATCACAAAAGACGCTTAACCATAATCACTATTAACAAATTTCATTAGATTTCTTTTATGTCGAGTTGTAAGGATGGTATTTTTTAAGATACTAATGGGTCCGATGTAAGCCCTTACTAATCAAATATTTACTAAGAAAAATATTTTCTGATGTCATATACCCTACGAAGTCATGTTTCTTATGAGTAAGACTAGTTTGAAGCGTGGCATAAAGATCAATAGCAAGTTTATTTTGTCAAGTTGATGGATTAAGTTCACAGGTGACCAATGAAATTTGCAATTAGAGTAAAGGAAAAGGTGGACTGATTTTGTAACATACATTGGATCCAAAATTACATTGGGATAATATAAAGGATGTATGGTTAATGTCCATGTAGTGTGGTTTAGTGGTTGAGATGTGATGTCCTTATTATAATTATAAAATTTTAGAGAATAAGCTTATTAAATTGTCATTATATTTAGCAAATTCACATATTTTGTATGTAAATGAAAATTTGTATTTATTAATAATGATGTATTGATTAATAATGATGTATTGATTAATAATGTAAATTTAAATACTATAAATTCACATTTTTTACATCAAGAGTATGATGTATTTATTAATAATGATGTGTTGAGTAATAATGTAAATTTGAACATTGCAAATTTACATTTTTTACATTTTACATCAAGAGTATGATGTATTTATTAATAATGATGTGTTGAGTAATAATGTAAATTTGAACACTGCAAATTTACATTTTTTACATCAAAGAATATCTAATGTTATCTTTAAGTATATCTTATATTTCAATATGAATGAATAAAAATTACATGTAAACCTTGGAAAAGCTCTATCTCTCACCGGAGTCACACTAGATAGACAACTTTCTTATCAACACCAGAGTCACACTAGATAGACAACTTTCTTATCAACACCAACCAGACATGCTTCCAATGCTTCATTGATATATGGAAACCAAGACATTCTCAATCTAAAAAAATTTGATAACCCAAAATCTCCAAATAGTAAAATGAAATCCAATTATAGTGTTGTAAAAAACTCAATCTCTAACACTAGGCATTCAAACTTCCAATCAAAACCTATTAGTTATTCAACATGATCCTTGATATATGGAAATCAAGATATATTCTCAATCTAAGTAACTTGCAATAGCATTCTTGACAAAATACAATGCTCAATATAATTCAATCGAAGATAAAAAAAAAAAACTTCCTATGGTGATTTTTTTTTAATATAATTCAATCGAAGATAAAAAAAAAATCTTCCTATGGTGATTTTTTCATGGTCCTTTATGTTATGCACCCATTCCTAAATACATTGAACATGGATAATTCAATTGTGGTGATTTTTTTCATGGTAAAAATATTTCTATGGTGATTTTTTCATGGTCCTTTATGTTGTGCACCCATTGCTAAATGCATTGAACATGGAGTGGTACAATCACTCCCATTTGTGTACAGTGTGTATTTTAATGAAAAATCACTTGTGAATCACTCCCATGTTCAATTTATTTGGGAGCATATAATCGCTTCCATTTGTGTACATTGCATTGTTATTAAAATCATAGTAGCATAATTTGAGTACGAATATGGATACGAATTTGATTCGATACGGAAAAATACATAACGAAAAAATCTAGCACGAATAAAATACGGAATTAGGTTACTTATAAATTCAAAAATACGTATTTTTCAAATTCTAAAAAATTTAAAAATGACCTCCAGTGTCGAGTGCGCACTGTGAAATGCGATCAATTTCGACTCTCAAGGGTGATCTCGATTCTCAGCCTCCAGATTGACAAATCCATGAATCATGATTCGAAGTATCAAAGCGAGGGAGTATATTTATGGCATTTCATAACTTCATTATAATGAATTTTCAAACATTACAAATCGGTCGGTGGTCCTTAATATCGAAATTTTCAAACATTATAGGTCGATTGACGGTCCTCGGAGCCCGTATCCGTACATAGCCAAATATTTGATGAATTCCATATGCATTCGAAATTTCTGTACAAAAAACCCCAATTCGAGCGAATTATGCTACTATGATTAAAATGCAGTATAAAATCACTCTCATATTCAATGCATCTAGGTAAGGATGCACAACATGAAAATATGTAGTATACAATCACTCCCGTGTTCAATGCATTTGGGAATGGGTGCACAAAATGAAAAAAGGTTAATACACCTTCAATGTAAATGGAATGTACAGTGCATTTTAATGTGAATACAGAGCACAAGCATTCCCACTTCAATGCATTTGGGAATGGGTGCACAACATGAAGGAGCAACAACAACAATAATTAATGTACATCATCAAGTTTGAAATGGTTATACGCAAGAAGCATGGCTTGTTAGTTTTAT
Source organism: Picea sitchensis (assembly GCA_010110895.2). Classification (NCBI taxonomy): domain Eukaryota; kingdom Viridiplantae; phylum Streptophyta; class Pinopsida; order Pinales; family Pinaceae; genus Picea; species Picea sitchensis. The sequence continues at coordinate 19,995 of SNQJ01S0139808.1, read as the reverse complement.
AGAAAAAATGATTGTGAGTTTTTTTGGACATGTGCATGTAACTTGTAATTTTTATTCATTTAAAACAGATTCTTCGAAAATAAATATCACTCTATTTTCTGTGTTCTGCATCAAATACTGTATGAAATGTGAATTAGCACAGTTCAAATTTGCATCAATAGTGAATGGGCCATTGGATTTTCCATTTACGCGTGAAATATGAATTTGTTAGTACATGTAATCCATTGTTTCTATTCAATTTATTGTCTATTGCTTTTGACTGGCAACTTGTGAAATTTTGATTGGCTACGTCTCCATGGTTCCTGAACAGGGGATCTAATCTGACAATGAAATTTGTTGAGCCTTCATCTTTCCTCCTTAATACTAGAGTGCAGGAACATGAGTACGCGTCTCGAGAAAGCATATTGGAGGCTGATTGTTAGAACTGAGTATGTGTCTTCTCTTTGAATTCAATTGGGTGCATTCTTGCGTATTCATCGTATAGACAAGAATTCCTAGGAAAATGTATTTTAGGTTTCATTTATATCAAGTTTAGAGGATTTTTTTTTACCTTATTGAATCAAATTATAACATGCAATGACTACATCAACAAGAAATAATGGAGATAATTTACTTAAAGGAATTCAAGAATCAAGTACTTTAGGGTAGTTGAAGTTTTCAACGTTCACACATTTATGTAAATGTTGGGTGAATGGATCAAGAATTCATTAAAATAGCGAAGCTTGGTGTGATTGACAAAACCTTTGTTAAATTCTTAGCACTAATTTCTTTTATGTTTAAATTTCTTTATGTTTAAGGTGATTTAGAAAGTTTAAATATTTGTTAAAAATTTTATCAACCATGAACTTGGATGAGTTGAGCTATAATTGGTCTTGAGAACATTGCTATTTGGTAATTTTTGATCTTTCATTTTGCCAAAATTTAAATTGATTAAAAAATTGAACATGAAATATAGAATGAATCAAACGACAACCATGGAAGTGGATCCCACTTCACAATGACTCATTTAAGTTGTGATGCTATTTAGTTGTTCCATATTTTTGAACTCCTTTCATTTTGTCAAAATTGAAATTGATTAAAACATTGAATATGGAATGGACCAAATACTTAAATTAAAATATCGATTGAACTAAACAATGAGCATGGAAGTGGATCCCACTTAACAATGACTCATTTAAGGTGGTCTTAAAACCTCAAAATGTGGAAGAGAAGTTATTAGATTTTTTATGCCATTTTTTAAGAAAGAGTTAATAGAGTGTTAAACCATTTTTTTGACATTTCAAACAAGATTACACAAATAGTGAACCTGTTAACACTCCAATCCATGTGTGGAAAGCTATTTTGAACTTTGGACCCTTTATACATATATGTGAATGACTTAATTGAGGCTCAAAAATTGAATAGAATGGTTTTTTTGGGATTCAACCATTTTGCATAATTGGGTGCATACATGTTAACAATTCCTAGTACCATGTCATCAATATTGAGTAACACACACAAATGTGTTAGATAGGTCTCATCCCTAGTTGATTAGTTAATGATGGAGGAGGAAAACTTAGGTGAGATAAAGGTAGCGAACCCCCTCACCAAGTGTGAAAAATATAAACACCAAGACAAATATAGTGCAAGGACATGGTGAGAGTAAATCCAATGAATTTAACTTCCTATACACACATCATGTCCAACTATGACACTATCAAACAAATTCTATGAACCGTTGTCTTCCTAATTGAATCTATTATATAATCAAATATATATGATATACACACATCATGTTCAACTATAACATTATCAAACAAATTCTATAAACCATTGTCTTCTTAATTGAATCTATTATATAATCGAATATATATGATATACACATGTCATGTCCAACTATAACACTATCAAACAAATTCTATTAACCATTGTCTTCCCAATTGAATCTATTATATAATCAAATATATATAATATACTATAGAAAGATGTGATGCATGCAGATTGAATAAATTAAAAATAAAAAATAAATAAATTAAATCTATTATATAATCAAATATATATAATATACTATAGAAAGATGTGATGGATGCAGATTGAATAAATTAAAAATAATAAATAAATAAATCATGTGCACTTCCTTTTTATGCATATTCCATGATGATTTTAATAGAATCTCTAGTTGTGGTGTATATATTCATACCTTACAAGACAAGTAGTCTAATAATTGTTAAAAAGACAAAGGTGATTGCTTATCTATCTAATCATGAACATGGAGATGGTTTATCAATCCTGCCATCAAAACTATTATTTTAATAAATTTAAGCATTGTACCATTGGATTCCAATTAGGAGGAAACTATGGAATTGTATTAAACTAAAAACCTTTCATGTTCTATAATGATATAAATCAAGCACGATTGTTCATTTTCTTTACTTTCACATCTTTCCTTAAAAAGATGTCAAAGCGTGATCTACCAAAAAATAATGTTTCTGAGACATTAAAAATTGATTTTTTTGTCCACAGAGATACATTGATTTTAAATCAAAATAAATAAAAAATGACTTATTTTTTATATTTTCAATAAAACATAAATGTTCGCACTACTTTTTCAAACAGTTGATATGTAGAAGGGTGCTTAAAAGAAATTTTAGAATCATTTTAAAGAAAATTTCAATTGTGGTGGAAAAGTAGTAGTATATTTGCAATGCTGTGAGGTGAAGGGTTGACAATTCCCTTCCCATTGATTGAAATGACTTTGTGTGTTTGTGGTTCATATTTTTTTTTTCACACTTTAACATAGTATCTTAGTATGGAACACTTTAACATAGTATCTTAGTATGGAAGGATATTAGGATAAGCAACAATTTGCATGGGAGATAAGTTCCAATGTTTGCTCTCTTTGAATTAATATGGGTGCAACCTTGTGTAACTCATCATAAAAAAAATTATTATGTAAAATTATTTTAGGTTTTATTTATATCAATTTTAGAGACTTGTTTTATACCTTCTTGACTTAAATTATAACATGCAATGACTATATCAACAAGAAATAATGGAGAGTCCTGACTTGAATTCCTTTAAGTATCAAGTAGTTGTAAAGTAGTTTAAGGGTTTCAACACTCACACATTTTTGTAAGCGTTGGGAAATGGTTCAAGGATTCATTAAATAGGGTGACATAACCTTGCTAAATTCTTAGCACTAATTTCTTTTACGTTTGAGGTGATATAGAAAGTTCAAAACATGTTTTAAGAATTTTATTAATCATGAACTTATATGCATTGGGTTATAATTCATCTTAGGAACATTGTTATTTGGTTGTTCTAGATTCCCTTACATTTTGCTAAAATTTAAATTGATTAAAACATTGAATATGGAATATAGAATAAATCAAACAACAACCATGAAAGTAGATCTCATCCAACAATGACTCAATTCACTTAAGGTGTTATTTGGTTCTTTCAGATTTTTGAGTTCCTTATATTTGGCCAAAAATCAAATTGATTAAAACATTGATTTAAATTAATCAAAACATTGAATATAAAATATAGATAAATCAAACAACAACCATGAAAGTAGATCCCATTTAACAGTGACTCGTTTCAATTAAGTTGTTATTTGGTTCTTTTATGTTTTTGAGTTCCTTATATTTTGCAAAAAATTAATTTGATTAAAACATTGAATTTGTCAAAATTTAAATTGATTAAAATTGTCAAGCTAGGTATTGGTAGAAATCGTAACTCCACACATATGTTATTGCATTATCTTGAAGCTTGATAAATATACAAAAATATAATTTATGTTCTTCCTTAACGGGTGACTCTTCCTATCACCTACGATTCTTCATATTTACAATTAATGTTACAAGCAACACAATCCCAAGGATTACATGTCAACATTCCCCCTCTTATTTTGAAAGGGTGTTTGTGAGTCCAAGCATCATTTTGCACTTTTCAATTTTTTTCCTACCAAGTGCTTTGGTGAAGATGTACGCAATTTTCTCATTTGTGGAACAATGTCTCAAATGAATAGCCTTGGCCTCTACATGATATCAAATCAGATGATACTTTGTGTTGATGTACTTTGTTCAATCATGGAATATGGGATTCTTGGCCAACTTGATTACATAAGTATTGTCAAAAAGGAGACGAGTATAATACACTTGTTTCTCTTGCAAATATTCAAGTATTTTCTTGAGCCACACTATCTCCTTCGTTGCTTCTGCAACTTCCACATATTCTACCTATGTTGTGGAATCTGTTGGAACTGATTGTTTTCACGATCTCTAGGAGACAGTTGTTGATCCAAGACTCATGAGATAGCATGAAGTTGACACTCCATTTTCCTTATCCCCAACAAAGTCTGAAACAGAATATTCAATCAGGTTAAAGTCATCCACCTTAAAGTAGCTAAGTCCAAAATATTTTGTTCCCTTCAAATATTTTAGAATTTGTTTTGCAACAGATCAATGTCCTTCACAAGGCTTTTGCATGAACCTAGAAAGAATCCCAACAAAAATGAAATTCCTAGTCTGGAGGTAGTAAGATAGATAAGACTTCCCACAATCTATCTATACTTGGTTGCATCGTCAAATTCATTCCCTTCTTTTGATGTGAGTTTCAAATTATGTTCCATTGGAGTAGAAACAAGAATAAACTTGGCCATGCCAAACTTGCTTAACAGTTCTCCAATGTACTTCTTCTGCGAGATGAATATGTACATTGGATTTTGAATCACCTCAATGCCCAAATAGTAGTGAAGATGCCCCAAGTTTGTCATCTCAAATCCTTTCTTCAACACTTTTTTTATGGATGAAATGTGTCTTTAATTGTTCTCTGTTATCAATAGATCATCTACATATACTACAAGATATACAACAATTTTTTGACTTTCTTTTCAAATGGAGTTGCATCATCAAGATTGTAGTGCTTAAAATTCATCTTCAGAAGATGCTCAATTAGTTTTTCATAAAAAGCTCATGGTGCTTGTTTCGGGATGTATAAGGATTTGATGAGCTTGCATACTTTTTGTTCTTGTCCCTTCCCAACAAATATTTATGTCTGAGACATGAAAATATTTTCTTTCAAGTCTCCATTCAAGAAAGTAGTCTTCACATCCATTTGATGAATTTTCCATCCATTATTTGCTTCCATGGAAAATAGAGTACGGATGGCAGCCCATTTTGTTGTAGGGGAAAAAGTATCCTCATAATCAACACCTTCTTTCTATGGAAATCCTTTTCCCATGAACCTTTCTTTGTGCTTGTCAAGCGAGGAATTTGATTTGTACTTGTTCTTGAATACCCACTTGCAACCGATTGGTTTGATGGAGGTTCCACCAACTTCCATGTCCCATTCTTGATGAGAGAATCATATTCCTTCAGCATGGCTTATTTCCATTCATCATGAGAATGGGATTCTTCAAAGAAAGTCGGTTCAAGGTTAGTAGATAAATTCAACTCACATTCATATGAAACATCCTTGTCATCTACGCCACCTGAGTTTGAATTACCTCCATCTTGTCTTGAGGAAATTTTGGTTCCTATCTTTTTGTCCTCATTAGGATGAACACTTTTGAGTGCTTTTGTGAACCATTTTGGTGAACCTTTTTGAGATGGACCAGGTTTCTCAGCTAATTGCGATGGTGTTAAGTTATCATCAAGACTTGTCTTTTCAGTCCTTTTAATCACATCATCCAAATGAACTTTAGGTTTTGATGAAGTGGATAGAACTTCTTCATGTGGGGGAGATGGTTCTTCAAAATAAGATCCTAGAGATTGACACAAGATGGGGATTCCCCCTTCAATATGTGGAATCTTATAATCAAATTCATGACATGTATTTACACGAGTGAATCTGTCTAGATGATCAAGTTGCCTCTCAATAGTTTCATCATTCTTGGAGGATTCAAGAAAGATTACATCTCTAGAAAGGATGAATTTCTTATTTGTCCCATCATAAAGATCATATCCCTTGGTGGTATTTGAATACCCCAAGAAGATGCACTTCTCACTCCTTACATCAAGTTTGCTTATTTGCTCTGTTAATCCTCCAAGAAACTACTTAGGATTGTAAGCTAAGAATGCTTGGTAACTTAAGAAATTTAATAATCAAAGTATGTGTGGAACAATGGGATAACTGAGAAGTCTAAGAAAAGGACAACTTGTTATGCATCTAAATAAACTAGTGCTTTGAGAAACCAAATATCAGTTACAGTAGATAAAAAGGTGTGAAGAATATCATTCAAGATAACCAAGTACAAGAGATGTAGGGTCATACAAGACAGTTAAGAAACATCTAATTCATATTCATGAGCTATACCAGAAGATAACAGTTCTGAATAACTAAGCTAAACATAATTAAATAACAGAGTAGTGGAGTATATGAAAAGACTGATATATAATAACCAAAGAAGACTGTGATTTATATAACATAACAGAGTCAAAATACATAGCCAAAGTCTCCAGGAATGAGCCTCCATCTCTTAAAAAAGTAGGCATATATAGCCTTTACAATCAGTTTCTAGATCCCTGAAAACTGGGATCTGTCTGTCTAAATATAGAAAACAAAACTAACTAAAACAGCTAGAAAAACAAAAGACTATTTTCTAGGATTCGAACCATCTTCTTGTTGAGGCTTTGACATCTGGTCTTCACCACTCTAACAACTCTAATGTGTCATGGAGGGTGAAGACACCTGTTCTTTATAGATGGAATCTTTCAACAACCATACCCGAAATTTTAGTTGACCATCTTTAACCTTTAGTCCCAAAATCTCCACGAATCTTTGATGCTGTGCATATAAGCCTTCCAAGGTTGTTTAATGACTCTTGAAGAAGATGGAATTCGAATTTGCCAAGTTTGGACAAAACCCTAATTCAATGCCCCCAAAATAGGTGCCAAATCAACTTGAAAACCTCCTCCAACTGCTTTGCACCAAAAAGTGGATCTTAGATTGGACATTATAATTCAATATCTATCTTTAGAAAGATTTTTCAAGAGATTTGGCTAAGTAAAACTTCGATCTGAGCAAAAATACACCTTCGCTTCCTGTCTCAGGTTTCACCAGCTATTTTGCCTTAAGATTTGCTAATTAGCTGATGAAAGCTCTGCTTTTCAACAGCTAATTGGTTATAATTCCACCTTCTGCGCTGGTGAAAGTTCTGTCTTGGTCAAATAGCACAGAAATAAACATTTTATGTTGTCATGTATAATCTCAAGTATTCATGAGCTAGCCACAATTTGTAACTTGGAATCTTATGTGAAATATGATGTGGGATGTGTACAATGATATCATGACATAGTATTTCAATCCAATGAGGATAGTCACAATGAACTATTCCGCCCTGCTGAGCCTGGGTTGCATTCTTGTTTTCTCCAAAAAATTCCCTATCTCATGTAACGCATCAATAATAGACCGTAAATCTATGCGCAGCATCTTCAGACTCTGCTTGCTCATGATTGAATTCACATCTAGAAACTGGGCTAACATACAAATGTTTGACACCTGTGACTTTGAAACCTGCAGCTCAGCGCAAATCCATCTGTTCGTGAATCTCTTGGTGATCAGATGTTTTCCATAAAAACTTGTCAAATACTTACAAATCCAGTTGTGCTTACATTTATCAAACCTTGACACCTGTAGATACGTGGACTCAACTTATCGACTTGGTTGTTAGTGAAATAAGACTCACTATTTACAAAATTGGCATCTGCGTCAATCATTACATGATACGCTTACAAAAATTGATAACCGACACTTGTCGATGAAGTGGATAGGATAGGAACTCTTGGTTTATGATTTAACTCAGCGCTGGGTTTTATGTGATTCTGTAGCATATCATAAGAATCGGGCTTGTGACTATAGTTTGACTCGAGATTAGGCTTGAGGACTCAGCTTTGGCTTGGGCCTTATATGTTGACTCATAACTTAGGAATTAGACAACTCATAGGCTAGCTTTAGTATAATGACAGGTGGCTTTAAAAATTAAAGCTTGACTCGTGGCTTAATGTATAGCTCGATTCATGAATTTAGCTTTGGAAAATTTTATGAAATACATACAAGGAATGGCATTTATTTGTATCTTTTGCATTGTAGGTTGAGAAGCTTAGAGGTAAAGCAATCTCAGGAAAAGAGATTTTCGAAGGCTGAGAGGAAAAATGAGTCTTACAGAGAGATAGAGAGATAAAAACGCTCTCAATTTACCAATTCATTTTGATCGCTAACAACTGGCTCCAGCTGGGATGGAAACCTCCCTGCGAGGTTTTCAAGAACCTGGTAGTTCTAGTCACCTTTACCATTGGGCTATGGAGTCATCTGGCCTGTGCAGTTGTTCTTCTGCAATATGTAGCCTGCTTATAACCTGCCTGTAGCTTCCCTGTAGCCTGCTTATAACCGGCTTATTCATGGACTCAGAAAGTAATCTACTTGCTCATATAAAGAGTTTATTCTTCTTCCTATCCCTACTACTAACCAAATCTAAAATTTGGTCAAGTAAATGCAGATTTCCATAACAACCATTTGAGCAACTTCAAAACCGTGATGACTTTATCTCTACCACTGCTTAATAGAAAATAACTAAAACATATCAGCAGTAGTAAATAAGCTTTCAGAAGTTCATACTTACCCATGGAAATTGATGAATAAATGAAATCTAGAACTTTCATAGGGTCTGAAATAAGTAATTCTATCAAATCAGCCACCGGGTCTCTAAAATCAAGATCAAAAGAATTTTGATTCATGAAAAATGACTGCCCTTCCATGACTGGCTCTCTATTGGTAGATAGATGTCTTCCTTGGAAGTCTTTTTGCTGTCCCAACTGAGAAGTAAAATCCTTCTGCTTGTTGTCTTCACTGATATCAATACTGAATGTGGATTGTTCTTCCACTTCGTCCTCATATCTGCTGAAAACTGCCTTTATCTGCAAGTCTGGAAAATGTGGGTTGCCCTCAACATATACTGCAGATCTAAAACTGTTACTTGCTGATGTGTCAATATGCCAATCATCTTTGGGGTTTTCAAAAGGGACAATCTCATCTTCATAACAACCTAAGTCAGTAGATGCATTTGATACAACGTCAAAAGCATCAATGCTATGGTTATTCTCCCGGAGATCACCAATATCTTGGTTACAATGGTAGATGTCCCATATTTCAACATACTCTTCAAAGCTATCATTAAGCACATCATGTATACATTTATGATCATCTCTGTGTTGAACAATAGAACTAAATGGAATTCCAGAAATAACCAAATCTTCAGAAACCTCAACAACTTCCTCCCCATCATTATATTTATCAAATATAGAAAGATCAGGAAACATTTCTAATGACAGAGATGAAAATGGTGGCATAGAGTTATCAGCAATAGGATTCTGAGATAGGTTTTGAGAAATATCACTTTGTTCCTCATCATAACTGTAGCTTCCCTTGATACACAAATTTGAAAACTGTGAACTACCTTTAATGATTTCAATGGATGTATGACCAACAGAAAAATGATTCTCATGATTCTTAACTAAAGAAATTAATTCTTCAAATTGATGAAAATCAGAGATAATGTTAATGGGAGAATCTTCAGTTCCTTTATTATCCATTTCTAGTTCGTTTTGATGGGAAAGCACATTATCATGAAGATCATTTGGGAGTTGTTGCAGGATATGAGGGAGAAATTCTTCTCTATTTGGATTTTCAACCTTATTATCCAATCCATATTCTTCACAGCAATTACCAAATAAAAAGTGATCCGAAAAGAACTTTTTGCAACGCTCATTGAATACTCTGTGAAAAGTTTTTAAAGATGAAATTCTTGAAGGAGGTAAATAAAAATACCACTTACGTGCATCACCCTCCAATGAATGCATGAACATTTTCATACGAACATCTTCATGCTGCAGATCTAGTAGATTCATGCACTCATGAAACTTTTTGAGGTGTTCTGTAGGATTATGTTCTTTCTCCTCTTTGAAGACAGGTATAAAATCTCCCCATTCTGACATATGAGGTACTGGATGTGGGAAACCAGAAACTGAAGAGAAGTCCAGAGGTGCAAACCTCTGAGCCAAAAGAGAAGCAAATGCTTTTGACATTTGAATTTCGTGGAGTCACCACTGAATTCGTCCTTCATGGAGTCGCTAGATAGATGATTACAACCATAATAATGTCTAGGCTTTGTCTATCATCAAAGCTGGATCTGTGTCGTCTCCCAGGGAAGCCGAGCTTCGATCTCCTCTCCCCGGCAACAGCGCCAATTTGTTAGTCCTCCAAGAAACTACTTAGGGTTGTAACCTAAGAATGCTTGGTAACTTAAGAAATTTAATAATCAAAGAATGTGTGGAACAATGGGATAACTGAGAAGGCTAAGAAAAGGACAACTTGTTATGCATCTAAATAAACTAGTGCTTTGAGAAACCAGATATCAGTTACAATAGATAAAAAGGTGTGAAGAATACCATTCAAGAAAACCAAGTACAAGAGATGTAGGGTCATACAAGACAGTAAGGAAACATCTAATTCATATTCATGAGCTATACCAGAAGATAACAATTCTGAATAACTAAGCTGAACATAATTAAATAACAGAGTAGTGGAGTATATGAAAAGACTAATATATAATAACCAAAGAAGACTGTGATTTATAAAACATAACAGAGTCAAAATACATAGCCAAAGTCTCCAAGATTGAACCTCCATCTTTTAAAAAAATAGGCATATATAGCCTTTACAATCAGTTTTTAGATCCCTGAAAACTGGGATCTGTCTGTCTAAATATAGAAAACAAAACTAACTAAAACAGCTAGAAAAACAAAAGACTATTTTCTAGAATTCGAACCATCTTCTTGTTGAGGCTTTGACATCTGGTCTTCACCACTCTAACAACTCTGATGTGTCGTGGAGGGTGAAGACACATGTTCTTTATAGATAGAATCTTTCAACAACCATACCCGAAATTTTAGTTGACCATCTTTAACCTTTTGTCCCAAAATCTCCACGAATCTTTGATGTTGTGCAGATAAGCCTTACAAGGTTGTTTAATGACTCTTGAAGAATATGGAATTCAAATTTGCCAAGTTTAGAAAAAACCCTAATTCAATGCCCCCAAAATAGGTGCCAAATCAACTTGAAAACCTCCTCCAATTGCTTTGCACCAAAAAGTGGATCTTAGATTGGACATTATAATTCAATATCTATCTTTAGAAAGAGTTTTCAAGAGATTTGGCTGAGTAAACTTCAATCTGAGCAAAAATACACCTTCGCTGCCTGTCTCAGGTTTCACCAGCTATTTCGCCTTAAGATTTGCTAATTAGCTGATGAAAGCTCTGCTTTTCAACAGCTAATTGGTTATAATTCCACCTTATGTGCTGGTGAAAGTTATGTCTTGGTCAAATAGCACAGAAATAAACATTTTATGTTGTCATGTATAATCTCAAGTATTCATGAGCTAGCCACAAGCTGTAACTTGGAATCTTATGTGAAATATGATGTGGGATGTGTACAATGATATCATGACATAGTATTTCGATCCAATGAGGATAGTCACAATGAAATATTCCGCCCTGCTGAGCCTGGGTTGCATTCTTGTTTTCTCCAACAAATTCCCTATCTCATGTAACGCATCAATAATAGACCGTAAATCTATGTGCAGCATCTTCAGACTCGGCTTGCTCATGATTGAATTCACATCTAGCAACTGGGATAACATACAAATCTTTGACACCTGTGACTTTGAAACCTGCATCTCGGCGCAAATCCATCTGTTCGTGAATCTCTTGGTGATCAGATGTTTTCCATAAAAACTTGTCAAATACTTACAAATCCAATTGTGCTTACATTTATCAAACCTTGACACCTGTAGATACATGGACTCAACTTATCGACTTGGTTGTTAGTGAAATAAGACTCACTATTTAAAAAAATTGCATCTGCGTCAATCATTACATGATACACTTACAAAAATTGATAACCGACACTTGTCGATGAAGTGGATAGGATAGGAAATCCTGGTTTATGATTTAACTCAGCGTTGGGTTTTATGTGATTATGTAGCATATCATAAGAATCGGGCTTGTGACTATAGTTTGACTCAAGATTAGGCTTGAGGACTCAGCTTTGGCTTGGGCCTTATATGTTGACTCATAACTTAGGAATTAGACAACTCATAGGCTAGCTTTAGTATAATGACAGGTGGCTTTAAAAATTAAAGCTTGACTCGTGGCTTAATGTATAGCTCGATTCATGAAAATAGCTTTGGAAAATTTTATGAAAGACATACAAGGAATGACATTTATTTGTATCTTTTGCATTGCAGGTTGAGAAGCTTAGAGGTAAAGCAATCTCAGGCAAAGAGATTTTCGAAGGTTGAGAGGAAAAATGAGTCTGACAGAGAGATGGAGAGATAAAAACGCTCTCAATTTCCCCTTCATTTTTATCGCTAACATGCTCCTTAGGAATCAAGGCATAACAAGTGGAGCCAAAGACCCTGAGATGCCTCACCAAAGGAATGAAGCCATACCACATTTCATAAGGAGTCTTGTCTTAAAGAGCATGATATGGACACCTATTTTTCACATAAACCGCACATAGAATTGCATCATCCCAAAACATCAATTTTACATTCTTCAAAAACATCATGGAACAAACCATATTTAGGAGTGTCATGTTCATTCATCCAACTACACCATTCTATTGAGGATTATATGGAACTGTGGTTTGATTCTTGATCTCATGTTGGTGAAGGTAACTTTCAAGTTCATTAGATGTATATTATTTTGCATTATCAATATGAAGAGATACAATATGAGACAAAGCTTCATTTTGAATCCATAAATGAAAATTTTTAAAAAGTTTCAAAAGCTTGTGATTTATCTTTCAACAAGTACACCCAACAAGCATAGGGCCACACAAATCAGAATGAATCAGTTCAATTTTTCTACATGCTTTGGAGGTAGAATCATGAAATGGTTGTTTTCTATGCTTACCAAGGAAACAAGCATCACATTGCTTCAATTTCCTAGGAATAGTAGGCAAACCATAAACACCATTATTTCTAAACAAACAGATATTTTCATAATTAATATGGCCAAATCTAACATGCCACAAAAGACTATATGGAATTATACCTTCACCGTGATGAGATAGGTATGCAACATTTTGTGTATAGGCAGATGTCCCTTTCAACATCAACAGTCTTCCATCTTCCATTCTAGTCATGACAACCATGTTGTGAGAATCCTTCCTTATTTCAACTTTTCCATCAAACATTTGAACAGAGTGGCCTTGTTGTTGGATGTGCACAAGGGACAAAAATTTCCTTCGTGGCTCAAGAAGATAGAGTACATCATGCAGAAGAAAATCAGGGAATCCAAGCATTTTGATCCTGATGGTGCCCACTCCTGAAGGTTTGAGACTTGATTTATCTGCAAAATACATTACATCTTCTACATTGTCATTGAATTCATCGAAGAAGCCTATTTGGAATGTCATGTGAGAGGTTGCACTTGTGTCAAGAAGTCATGCATCTCTCCAAGGAGTATATGAAGTGTTAAATGGATATTTAGTTACTCCTATATTGAAATGAGAAACAATGTAATGAGAAGATTTAGGTGGTTTACTTTTTATTGGTTCTAAAGATTTACTTTTGTTCTCTTTTTTAGTTTGTTTATCTTCTTTGATATTCTTCCATGGAAATTTTCATTCATTCGCTTCATGTGACCCATTCTTTTTGCAATGGGTACATCGAAATTGGATCTATTGCCTTGGTTGTGTCTACCCCCTACCTCTGAAATTATTTCTTCCATGTCCTCTTTTGCTACTTTCTCCTCTAGAATAATCATGTGGCTTACTCTTTTCTTTCTGAGAAAGACACATGGTTTCTCTGGTTGAATGAGTTGACTTTTTTATGAAGGAATTCTCACATTCTGCAACTTTCTCACCAACTTGTCATATGTGATGGATTTCATTTGACCACTTGCTTGCAAAGATTTAAGGTAGTGAGAATATGTAGGGTAGAGTGCCTTAATGATGGATGTGAGAGGGAGATCTATCTTCACCCTGGTGGCATCAATGTCATGTATTATGGCTTTGATCTCAGAAGCTAAAGCCATAGGGTCATCATTCTTCAACTCTAAGTTGAAGAGCTTCAACATCAGTTGTATGAGTTCCAGTTCTGAGTGTGTGTCATACCAATCATTTAATCTCTTCAAAGTATTGTAGGAGTCATTAATTGAAGTAATATGACAGCTTATCTCTTCACGTACTATTGCAGAAATCACAACATATGATTTGTGATCTTTGTCCTTCCATATGGCACATTCTTTGTTTGATCTTGGAATGGTCGGTTCGTTGCTCCTCTACTTTTCTTCCGATTCATCTTCAGTAGTAATTGATTCATCTTCTTCTTCATTAACAATTGTTGCTTCACAAATAGCACCATTCCATAGGTCGTTGAAGATCAATATGCTTATGATCAATGTGTTTATATTATAACAATGTTATAATATAGATTGCTATATTATAACAGCAATGTTATATTATAACATTGTTATAATATAGCACTCTTCCTATCACCTACTACTTTTCATATTTACAATTAAAATTACAAATAAGACAATCCCAAAAATTAAGTGTCAATAAAAACATTGATTTAAATGGATTAAAACATTGAATATTGAATATAAAATAAATCAAACAATAACCCTGAAAAGATATCATGTTTAACAATAACTCATTTCAATTAAACTGCTTTTTAGATATTATCATATTTTAGATTTTTGAGTTTGTTAAATTTTGCCAAAATTTAAATGAATTAAAACATTAAATTTACCAAAATTTAAACCATGATTTTTAGTTGGCGCAAATTAATACAAGGATTTACACGTAATATTTATATTTGAAATTTATACTAAGGATATATAATGAAGGTTTAGCTCATCTTGAGACAGAGTGGTAAATTACAGTGACACGGCATTATAATTTCTCACTACCGAACTTATCACTGATTGAAAGAGCTAGGCCGCTTCCCTAATTTTTCGAGACGTACTTAGAGTATATAAAATAAAATAAGGTTTTTTTCTTAATTTTTTATGTAAAAATTCAAAGTCTATCTTTGCTCCGACTTGACTTTTGAAAGAATTAAGCCCCGACCACGAATGGAATTTGTTGGCCACTGACTTATCGAGAGGAAATTTGGTCGTAATTGCAAAAAATAAAGTTTGTCGGCCATAGCTTCAAATATTAAAGTTTGTCGGCAATTGACCCACCTACACATAATTAAAGCGAGTAAAAATGGGGAACATATTATGAAGTTATCAAAATTGTAAAATTTTACTGGTAAATTTATTTTCAAATTCCTACTTTGGTCTTCCCTTTAACTAATCATCCATGACCTTGGAACAAAAACTAATCATGGAAGCGTCGAAAGGCATGTTTGGATTTATTTTTTAAATATATATTTTTATTTTATTATAATAAAAATATAATCCAAACTTCACACATAAAAATATAATAAAAAAAATATAATCCAAACTTCACACATAAATATTTTTATTTTATTATAATAAAAATATATCCAAAAATATTTTTATGTTTGAATTAGTCCAAACTTCACACATGAATCTTAAAACATTGATTTATCATATTGCTTTCATAATCCGGAGAATGACAATTTCACTCGTATCAAAATGACCATTTCATTCAAATCATAGGCTAATAGGTTATGAAATTATATTTTATTATATAAATTTTAAAAGTTAAATTTAATATTTTGTCATTCAAATCATAGACTAATAGGTTATGAAATTATATTTTATTATATAAATTTTAAAAGTTAAATTTAATATATTTAATAATTATAAGATACGAATAAAAGTGTTTTTCATTCTTTATTTGTTTTGTTTCATAAATTTTAATGACAAAGTGTGTTCGGTTTATTGAAATTTTTTTTTATTAAAATTTTTATTTATAAATGGGTGAAGATAAATATTATTGAATGAAACTTTAACTTATATAATAAAATCTAAAAATTATATTATTTTCAATTTTTTTTTATTCATGGGAGGTAATCTAGGTTTTCACTAGATAGTCTATGTAGGTAGTGGATGTGTGCATTACAAGCAAAAAAACGTCTCTTGGCCTCATACATAGGAAGTGATGGCCTTGTCATGTTGGTCTCACGATCCCCCTTTAGAGGGTTTTATTAGCTTAATTCATCAAGTTGTAGAGCTTGATCTATTCAAAAAGTATTATGTGCAATGTTCTACTCTTAGGGATGTCTCTTGACCAAAGCAAGGTGCGACTAGATGGTCATGTAGGTAGTGGGTGTGTGCATTGCAATAAAAAATGTATTTTTTTCCCTCATACGTAGAAAGTCAAAGATTTCTTATGCTAGTATGGAACTCCCCTTTTACAGAGAGTTGTTGGCTTAGTTGGTTGAGCTTTGGCATTTGGTCCATTTCACAAAGTATTATGTCCAATGATCTACTCCAGAGGAGATCTCTTGACCAAAGTGGGGTATGGTTGGATAGCCATGTACGTTGTGGGTTTGTGTTGCAAGCAAAAAAAACATCTCTTGGTCTCATACATAGAAGGTGACAACGTTGTCATGCCATCCCGGTGTTATCCTTTTAGAGTGATTCATTAGCTTATTTCCTTGAGATATAGCATGTGTTGTTAAGTACCAAAGACTTAAGACAAAGCACCACAATAGATATATAAGAACAATATGCAAAATCTCCTCTATTATAATAGAAACCCTTGAGGTAGGGCAACACCATACAATGGACCCTATTATGGAAGGGATCCTCTTATGTTCACTTGCCTCTTCGAGGGGGCATCCTCCTATTGAGCTGCCACTCCAAATACAATACTTCTCAACTTGTCTCATTACATTGCTTGAACCCCTTTATATAGTTCTATCACCCACCTATGCACATTCTAGAGGAGGAACTTTCTAGAAGTGGAACATTCTAAGAAGTCCTATTACATTTATTATATCTAATTACCATAGTGGGCCTTACTTAATACTATAGTGGACCTAGTCCACCTTACATTGAATGTCCTCCACTATTATCACTATGGACCCTCTGTCCCCCCCCCCAAACTACCTCTCTAGCTACCTAACATCCCATCCCCCTTATGAAAGTGTTGTCCTCAATGCTTGTTATGAGGGTGTACATGTTAATATTATGGTAGTTGCGGGAAGTATTAACCTCCATGTGTAACCCTGACAAGAATAGAATATTTCAGGAAGCAAGAAGAAATCCTAAAGCTTTGGACATAACCCTAGAAGACAAGTTGGCTAAAGGAAATATTTAATATTGAGTTTTTAGCCTCCAGAATGAGAAGTAGTCCCAGACAACGAAGGAGAAGCAGTATAAATACAAGACACCAAATCTCATTTGATACACACAACTCACAACTACATAAATGTAAGAGTGCACACTACAGAAAATTGAGTAAGTGCGCAAGTCTGGAGAGTAGCTGCAGCTGCAACTACTGCAACATGTATTCTCGGTTTAGGCTTGGACTTTATATTGGTTATGGTTTGGGATTTATTACTTGTGTGCTAGCTCTGGAGAGAGGTACACTACATTGATTGGCTATCTAGGGTTTGCTTCCGGAATCATTCTCTGTCAAGATTAAGGTGCTCGAGATGGATTCGGCCTATGGTTGGGTGAAAATATTGATATATTGTCTATGGTTAAATGAGCACATCTATTATTTCTAACAGGTTATGGGCCCACACTATCTTCGTATAGTCTAACTGTTGGAAGATACATTGGGAGGATTTGCTTAGTTACAGTTGCAGTCAATGTTTGTTGCAACAACGAAACCCTAACCCTCTAGTTGAGGCACCTTAAGTGAATAGAATGACCTAATTTCTAGATAGCCTAGTGCACCCTAACCCAGCGCAGCTCCTAGTACTCTCGGCAAGCTAAGACGTCAAGCTTGAGTTTTTGGTCAAAGTCAAAGGTTGACCAAGTCAAAGTAGTCATGAATTACTCTATGAAGTTATAAGGGGCTTCTAAATTCAAAGCATGGAATACAAGGATTGACCTCATCCTTGCCAAGAATAAAGTGTTGGATATCGTGAAAGGAAAGATTGTGGAACCACAGGTTGAAGAAGGAAAAGAGAAGGAAACTCAAAACGTTGCAATTATGGAGAAGTTCAAGGATGGTGACATCAATACCATGAGTATCATAGTGGAATCTATAAAATACCACTTGACACCCTACATCTCTCATCTTGACTCATCTAAGAATATGTACGATGCCCTAACTAACCTATTCTCAGTGAAAAACATTGGACAAGTAATGAGTCTGAAGAATGAGCTCCGTGACATGAAAATGAATGATGATGACAGCATAACATCATACTTTGTGAGAATCTCTTAGTTAAGAGATCAACTACAAGCTATTGAAGAAATCATTTCAGAGAAGGAACTGGTAAATATAGTATTCAATGGTCTTCCCAAGACATGGGATGTAGTTGTCGCAAGCATGAACACAAGGAAGGAGTATCCCACATTTGAAGAACTTTGGACTTGGTGTGCACAAGAAGAATCAAGAATTAGCGCAAAAGAGAAATTCCAAAGGAAATATGATGATCAAGCCTACACAACAAAGTTCAAGAAATTCAAGAATAAGAAAAAGTTTGACTCAAGGAAGAAACCAAATCAAGAGAAAGATATGTCAAAAATACAATTCTTCAACTGTCGAAAATATGTTCACTACAAGAATCATTGTCCTGAGTTAAAGTAAAGGAAGGAAACACATGAAGCATCAGTTGTCGAAGAAAGGGAACCCTCAAAGAAGGCCAAGCAGGATAAAACATACTTCTTCTTCTAAAACAAGGTAACAATATTCTTCATATTTCCTGTACATACCATGTTTACATAGTTTCTGTACATATCTTGCATATCTATTTCTTAGAAGATAAGATTTTCAAGTGAAACAATACCTCTGGAAGAATAACAAGATAAAGATTGCTATCACGATGACTACAAGTCAAGAAATACACATGAAAAGATAAAGTACATTGACAATCCTTGGTAACAATTCCTGTGGAAGCTATTACTACTACAAGATAAGCCGAAATCACAATCAAACTTGAAGAAAAACCAGAAGAAGTCAAAACAGAAAGAAGTCAACAACCAAGAAGAAAATTGACACCTTACAGAAGGCAATAAGAATGCAGACGGAAACGTGGACTATCTCAGATGGAGGGAGATGATTACAGGATTCCAAAAGAAGAGCATGCATTCATGCATGAAGCAAGGATTAGGAGGGAGCTAATCTTAAATAATATGATCCATTGAGATTATGAAGTATCTATCCATGTTCCCATTGAAAATAGCATCCATGAAAAGCAACACATGTTCAATTTGACTTTAGAAGAAGTCTTCTTCAAAAATAAGCCTTAAAGTATCCTTGGTTGTCCATATACATCCATGATCCTATGATGAAAGGAATAAGTTGGAATCTTTAGGGCATGGAATCTATAGAAAACTCCATTGACCCAAGAGCTAAAGAGAAACATGAAGATTCCAAGAGAGAAAGAAAAGCCAGAACAACCAATTATTATACCAAGAATCACAAGACTACCAGCTTGGTTTGAACCCGCTAGAATCAATCAAGCATAAGAAATGGAAGTTATGATGAAGAACAATATATGTAAGAAATTGTGAAAAAGGATTATGAATGGAATCATTCGGAGCTTCAAAACTAGAGGTTCTTCCAGAATGAGGAGAAGACTATGATAACAACTTGTTCCTGTAAACCAGATACACGTCTATCTGAGCTATTATATCTCTTGCAGTATCCATGGATTGAAGTTTACATCAGTTGGTTGGAAAAGACTGCTCTTCCCAATAGAGAATTTGAGGAAGAAGCTTATGTAAAGTAATCTCAAGGTTTGGAGGTATACCAGAAAGAGACCCATGTATACAGATATAAGAAGACCTTGTATGAATTCAAACGACTTGATGCAGAGTATCTCATATACAACAAAAGCGTGGTGAAAAA
>SNQJ01S0139807.1:8476-29973 GCA_010110895.2 Picea sitchensis | reverse complement strand
TTACCTTCTAACCATCTTAACCCACTTTCCTTATTTTAGGGCTAACCCACTTCTAACCACTTGTCCACTTAGTAATTTATCCATTAACTTTATTATTTAAATAATTTATTTTGTATCCACTTTGACTTATAGTACATGCATCACTTCACTTTATTATTTAAATAGTTTCTTCTTTGCAAACAGTTTGACTACTTTGACCTTTTGGGGATTCTAGATGACTCATGAGGGTTCTCCAACTTCACATGGCCATAAGTCTCTAACCGTGAGGAGTTATGTGACATTACACATACCACTGGAAATGGAATGACATGTACTATCCATATAGAATAGTATTAACCCACAAATATATCAAAACTCATACCATTATCCATTAAAAAAACTTGGGTCCATTTCTCAAACCTTTGTGCTACCAAACTTTCTTCAAGGGTTGACATCAATGACAACCAACCCAATTAATCAACAATGGTAGTGTCATATTTAAATATGCATGAATTTATGATATGGGAGGATTTACAAAATCAAATATGACTCACACACCCACTCTATATATTCGATCTCAACCTCGTTTCGTTCGAACTTTCTCGGATTAATGTCGTGCATGGAACTCCCAACAATATACCCATCGTCATGGTCATGATATTTATTTTCATCACCTATGTTGTTCAAAACCATATCATGCCAATTAGGCCCATGCATTTGGTGGCAATAAGAAGGCACTAAATGGCATTTTGTATTTAAATAATGATTGTGTACTAATAGTCTTTAATTTATGGAGCAAAGAAGTACTTAGATGAGAGCAAAAAACAAAGACAAGAAATAATTGATGAATCTTATACAATTTATCAACGAGTACTTTTTTTATCGACATTATTACATTTCCTTGCAGTACTAGATACAAGAACGTGTGTGCCAAATGGATTTTATAAGGAACAATGAAAAGACATTATCCTAGGACTAGACATGGGTAACAGTGACTCGTGAATCGGGCCAACATTGAAATTTTTTCATACTATTTTTGTATGCATTGAAATTTGGCATGGATATACTATTTGCATGCCTTAATGATATGGGAGGGCTTCTAGACTAAAATATGACTCACACACCCACTTGTTTCCATCATCAATTCATCATGTAAACCATAAACCCTATTTTTCTTTCAAAGTACACAAATTGGGTGACACAACTTTTAAGTTTGCATCAACCTTTTTTCATGTTTTCTTTCAGGTTCTACATTGTATATACAATGTATGTGTGTCATAGTTGTGATGAAAAATACCTCTTTTCATTCATTTTTTAATTAACACCATAAAAATATTCATGTCGAGATGGTGTTGTATCGATGTCGCTAAGTATTGCATGTGTCAATGGCATCATTATGGTGTCATGGTAGTGTCAGATTTAAATATCATTATGGTGTCATGGTAGTGTCAGATTTAAATATGCATGCATTGATGATATGGGAGGGTTTCCAAACTCAAAGATGAATCACACACCCACTCCATATATCTGATCTCAACCTTGTTTCATTCAAACTTTCTCAAAATAAAGTCATGCATGGAACTCCCAACAATATACCCATAATCATGGTCGTGCTCTTTATTTTCATCGCCTGTGTTGTTCAAAACTATCATCATGCCAATTAAACCCATGTGTTTGGTGGAAAGAAGAAGGGGCTAGATGACATTTTGTATTTAAATAATGATTATGTACTAATAGTATTTAATTTATGGAGCAACGAAGTACTTAGATGAGAAAAAAAGAAAAGACAAAAAATAATTGATGAAGCTTGTGCAATTTATCAACTAGTATTTGTTTATCGACGTTATTACATGTCCTTGCAGTACTAGATGTGGGAACACGTGTGTTGAACGAATTTTAAAAGGAATAGCGGAAATACATTGTACTAGGACTAGACATGGGCAATAGTGACCTGTGAATGGGGCCAACGTTGAAATTTTTTCAAATTGTGAATGGGGCACTCCATGAGGGCCTCAAAAAACCACGTTGGAAGGCCTATCCACTTAATGTCAACTATAATTTTCGATAATTAATGTGATATAAACAAACTTAAAATAAAGGCACGTGTTCTTACTATTAATTCATTCATAGGCATCAAAATATGTATGAAAAATACATCTAGGACCAATAATTGGTTGTAAGGGCTTCATTCGGCAAATACAAACAACCTAAATTCAAATTCAATGATTATGATGGTGAAAACCATTTCAAAACACATAAATTTATATCTTCTTTCCTAATTTTCTTCAATTTAATTCGACATTTTTTAATCGTAATTTATTTTGATTTCTTTTTAATATGTACAAAATTGTGAAAGATGTAAACCGATAATCAATCCAATTTCTTAATTTTCTTCAATTTAACTTAACATTTTTTAGTCATAATTTGTTTTTTGAATTTTTTTAATATGTACAAAATCGAGAAGGATGTAAGCCAATAACCAATTTAATCAATCCCATTTTTTGAAAAGAAGGGTTCCCTTTGTTGTAGACGTGTTTTTAAAAGACAATAAATAAATATTAAAATAATTTTATTTTCATAAAATAAATTAGAAATAAAATATGAACGCAACATTTATATAGAGAAATGAAAATAAATTTTAAATCATTAATTAAGATATTGTTTGTCTCTGCATCTTATAGCAAATAAGTTGATACTGGGTTGGTAGGTTTTGAGGACCTTTGACCTCGAAGGAAATCCAGAAACATCCTTTGCTTGGGGAATTGGAGTCTCAATGAATAATCAACTTGAAGCTTATACATTTCTTAACAATAGCAGTGAGCTCCGACATAGATTTGTTGATTAAATTGGAGATTTGAGGGTCATTTTCAAAGCCTTGATTCATCATGCATATCCAAGAGATTATACGATGGCCTCCATTATTTCTTGGATCACAAAGTAGGTTAATTATTTTCCAAAGCATTGTTTTATCATATTATAGTAAAATAAAACAATGGGTTGGTCGACCAATTAGCAAATGAGGGCAATCAACTAGTGCCAGGAACATTATTAAAGGATGAAGTTTCTAACTTCAACCACATCCCATAATGTTTATGATAAACCAAACCTTTGAGACATCTAGAATTGTAGTTAAGATCCATATATATTGGCATGTGAAGGCCTCACATCCAAGCATGCAAAATCAATATGCAAAGACACAAGCTCTGAGTTGTGGCATGATCTTTTTATCACGTGTCTTGTATTATATTTCTCTCATTATTGTCTCATGCCTGTGAGGTGAGATATTATTAGCGACGGGTTGGAAGGATAGGTGAGATATGTGAGATAATTTCAACAATTGTTTTTGGATTTTTCAACTGATTTGGTTGAATCCTAGGTTGTTCGTGGTAGTAACATTTTCCACGGTTCCTACTCTGAATTATTCATTCTCTAGTTTCATGTATCTTGGGAATATTTTTGGCCTTATCTATCAAGTAATTCTCTTTATGCTACCTTGTTTGTCATTGAGTCATTAAAATGTTTCTCCTAGCTATTTTCAAGGTCTATTCATTTGGTTATGGCTTTGGGTTCTTCTATTGTGTGTCATCTATCAAGAGTTGGGGCTTGGGAATATAGTTGGTATACATGCGTTTTGTGGCATGAAGAAGGAGACAGATGATATTTTGTATTTAAATAATGATTTTGTACTAAAATATATTGAAAATATTGGAGCAAAAAAGTATGTAGATGAGAGGAAAAAACAAAGACAAGAAATAACTGATGAAGCTTGTGCAATTTATCAAGTTATTTAATATCAATGTTATTGCATTCCCTTGTAGTACTATATGAAGGAACATACTTATAAAATTATTTTTAAAAGAAACAATGAAAATCCATTGTACTAGGACTAGACATCGACAACAGTGACATGTGAATGGGGCCAATGTTGAAATTTTTTCAAACTATTTATATATGCATTGAAATTTGACATGGATAGACTATTTTGTGCCTTGATGATATGGGAGGGTTTCCAAACTCAAATATGAATTCCACACCCACTATGTATATCCGATATCATCCTCGTTTTGTTTGAACTTCCTCGAATTACTTTTATGCATGGTGTAGGTCTAACTTATGGGTGTAAATTAGATCATGTATTTTAATATCAATCCGGAATTTGTAGAAATTTTAAGAACACCATTGTATATGGACCATTATTGGTGGGTGAAGTCTCATTCCAAAAATATATTCTTCACTCTCTCCTTTGAAGAGTTGTAAAGTGGACACCTAAAAGGCCCATTAATATGCCCTTATTGTCAGAGATTGTTAGTTGTTTCAAGTTTTCCATGCACCATAGTCCAAAAAAACAATCAATTTTTTGGGAGGCCATTTCCTTCCGATATTCGCTTTCATAAAGATAATTGTTGGGGTAACTAAATATAGTATAATTTGAAAGAGGATCATCCAAACATAGCAATAGATATTTTCAAAGATCTTTCTTCCAAAGATAACTTCCTTTCACCAAGATTATGTCCTACCAATGATTGGTCTCCATAAAACCTTTGTCCCCACTTTACACTTCAGAGAAGACATTGAAGATAAGTTTGAATCACCACTTGGGAGGCCATTGGAGGATTCTTAAAATTATATTTCAATTTATCACTAATGACTTTTGAAACAAGTTTGAAACACAAATCATACGATTTTACAACTTTTTCCAATGCACACTTTTATTATCATCATCATCGACATTATCATTGGAATCATCATTATAATTGGCACCATAATTATCATCATCATCATCATCATCATCATCATCATAATCAAAATCATCATCGTCATCAGCATCATCATCATCATATTCATCGTTGTCATTGTCATCATCATTGTCATTGTCATTTTCGTCATCATCATCATCATTGTCACCGTTATGGTTGTTGTCATCATCATGATCATTGTTTTTGTTAGTATCATCTCATCATCATCATCAGCGTCGGCGTCGTCATCGGTGTTATCGTCATCGGTGTCATCTGCTTCGTCATCATCATCATATTTTTATTTTATTTTATAGAACAAATATTCAAATCATGGGTATTTATCCTTTGTGTATATTCCCAATAATATTTTTGTGTGCATAAGATGTGTTTTTTGACCCTTGTGACTACAAATTTGATCTTTGTATCTTTTGTAGATACCATATTATTAGCGTAATAAATTTTAGAATGCATATAGAACACTTAAAAGCCTATGTCAATGCTAATAAGGATATTCATTGTTTGAATGCAAATTGGTACCAAACCATTCCTTAACACAATTGTTGCTTGTGGTGTATAAGTGAGTATTATGTCTTTATATTTTTAGGAATAAATCATCTAATCCTAATAACAACAATCAAGAACCTTTATTCTCATGGTTGAAGAATAAACCATTCATTCAAGATTTATGTTATATAATTCTTCATTGTCCTACTTTTAAATCAAGATTCCATCTGTATTTTGGGTCTTGGATTTTCCATGTGAATGAAACACATACAAACTTATAATATGATGACCATGAATATATTCCATGCACATAATTGTTTGCAGTGCTCATGAATGAAGAAGGAATACATTAGTGGCATTATTGTTTCCATGGCATTGTTGTGAGGATGATCCTTACTCCACAAAGGAATAGAGACCTTCTATGTATTTTTACATTGTCGATGTTTATGACATTTATATATGTTGTCCAAATATCCAATGGTGGTTACTCATTATATTGGTATGTTTCACATTAATAATTACCTATATAAACGAATTTTGGGACCTAGACCTTGCTTGATTAAGACTTGGGACCAAAACCTTGTCCACCTAAGAAAAGTAAATTTAGTTTATCATTTTTTCTGTCTAAGATAAACTATTGCAATAGTGTCAATTTTCTCTAGAATTGTGTTGAAAACACCGCCCACACTAAGAGGGGGGGGGTGAATTAGTGTGTGGAATTTTCTAACTTTTTATTCTTAACAAGTTACTAGTTAAAACATAATTGAACAGATTAAGAACAATTAAATCATAATCACAATGGACAAGAGATACTAGATGTTTGTGTAAGATTTTGTATAAATGATATGTATATATGTGTGAATATAGTAATATGAATTTTTCTAGCACCAACTATTTTGTTTCAGCACCAACTAAAGTAAGGAGTGCCAACTCCTCAGATAGCATCAACTCTCAAGAAATACCCTACTTTCCACAAGACCCAGCTTGTTGATAGAATGCAGTCTATCCAACTAGAGTTCATTAAACTCTAGTAGCAGTGATCCATTATAGAATCAACTTTGTTTCATGATCAGAGGTATACTCATCACTGCACTTCATCTTCTCTCTAAAATTTGCGCCTTCTTCACTTTGTATTTCCTCTGATATTCGTGCCTTGTTCACTTATTATTCTATTTGATATTTGCACTAACCTGGGGTCTGTATCCCCTTCATTTTTCCCACAGACCGCTCTTTCTCAGTGAGCCTCTCTTTTCCACAAGCCCTTCTTCTTCACCAAGAACACATTCTAGTGAACCAATCATGGTTTTATTTATAGTTTCTTATGCTCAAAACTTGTTTAAGTTATTGAGTCAACCTGTGAAACAAGTTATAACTAACTTGTTTATTTACAATGACTTTTGGGACCACTAGAAAAAATCATTCAGAGTCTTCAACGTTAAACCTGGCATCCCCTTTTACTTTCATAAATCAATCACAAACATGGATCGATTTCCTTCTTCTTTGTGATAACAAGAATAGGCACTTCCTGCAAACCATGTTCATATGATCATAGTCATAGAAGCACATGCTTATCAATTTAAGAGATGCATTACATTCTCCCCTTTATATCTCTTTACCATATGAACAATGGCAGTGACCTCACGTGAGGCGAGACAAGCGCTTGAGTGTTTATCAATTCAACAGTCACGATTCAATCTCCCGATGAGATGGACGATTGTCGAGACTTTGGGTCTTCGCCCTTTGAGTCTTCGTCTATTATGATTACACTATCCTTCCACTATATTTTGATCAAAGGTTGAGAGTACACCTGACATTAAATTGATGGTCGAGATCTCCTTTGGGTCTCTCAACAACGGAGATCTCAAATCTCAACCCCTTCTTTCCTTCGTACATCAATATTCTAGAGCTATCAATCCACTAACATGTGTCCCTTTTGGATCAATGGTTGAGATCTCCTTCAGGTCTCTGGACTTTGCATATTTCAAATATCAACCCCTTCTTTCCTTTGTACTTCAATCTTCCGAAGTCATCACCTGTTGTGGTAAGTCATAATACGGTGGAGACCGCTTGCTTTCGGTTAAAATTTCCCCTTACTCTATCCTTCCACTATAGTATATCGAAAAATAAGAATGCTCAGAAGTGATATTTTAGATCAAACGACTCGTGTCCACTTTGGGACTTCGACATTCAGAACTTTGGAACTTTGGGAAAGTGTTGGTGGTAAAAATCCTGAATAAAAAATCTTGAAGTGACATAACTTACTCACGTCACTTGATGATGTGTCACGAATCTTGTAGACACCATGTGTCACGAATCTTGTAGACACCATGTGTCACTCATATTTGTGATTTTCACGTACTTGAAATGCTAATTCAACTTCACACTTGTCATTATCTGATTGCACCATGTGTCCTTGCTAGCCTTGTTGACGTCAATCTCCTCATGTGGCACATGTTATTCTCCTAGATATAACGATTGTCCTAACTCCCGATGTATCTTAACGACTGAGAGTGACTTCGTAACTTTGTCCTTCGGGGCTCCAAGACTTTTCATATTTCTTGGTGGTGAAACTCCCAAAGAAATTCTCTCAGAGTGATGTAACTTGCTTATGTCACTTGTTGACATGGAACGAGCCAATTTCCTCTTGATGCTTATCATTGTATTACTATGACATGTGTATTTTTGATGTGGTCAGCTGACATGGTCTACCACATGTATTTTCTGATGTGGTTTGTAGACGTAGATCTTCTGACGTGGTATGCCATGTGTCCTTATTGATGTGGTCTACTGACATGGTCTACCACACGTCCTTGCTTACGTGGTATACCACATTTCCTTGCTGACGTGGTCTACTAACCAACAACCCTAATCCAACAGTCCTCATTTTTCCTCCAAATCTGACGGTCCTTATTCATTTCATATTTATGGGCTTCGGGTATTTCAAATCTCAAACTTTCTAGAGTGTAACCTCCTCGCATATTTATACTCAAAGTGAAATATGTTTGTTCAATCTAGAGCTTGGATCAGCAACTCGATCTTTCTATGGTGATTCTCTTCTATCTCATCCTATATTTATAATTAGAATGATCCAATGGCTGATGGAAATTCGCATAAATGAGAACTCAGATCTTATCTCGCTTATCCTATCCTTCCACTCGAAAATGATCTAACTGCTGACGAGAGTTCGGGTTTGATCCGATGACTGGTGGGTATTCAGATAATATAACTCTCAGCCTTTTTGCCTTGCTTAACCTATCCTTCCACTATAAATTGATCCCATGGCTGATGGGTGTTTGGATAATCAAATTCTCAACCCTTTCATCTTATCCTATCCTTCCACTAAAATGTGATCCAACGATCGTGAAGACATTCAAAGAAGATCCATGATCATGGATGATTGCGGAACCACAACTTGCGAGTGATTTAAATCGTCACCCAAACTCCACAATTGGAAGTTGTGTGTTGTTTGTGAGTCAACCACAATCATCGATATTCAAAGCTATAAGATTGGACGATCCTGACTAATTGCAGAATTGGAACTAGCGCAATATTTAATTCTCCTTTCGATCTCTGCAATTCATCTCTTTCATTGATCTAGTGATTGCGCATCCAACGTTCATGACATAATCTAAATTAAACTGATCTCTTGTTGGATCAACCACATTCATCGATATCCAAGTCTATGAAATCTAACGATCTAGGCCAATTGCAGAATTGGAACTAGCGAGTTATTTAATTCTCCTTCTGATCTCTGCAATTTATCCCTATCATTGATCTAGCTTGCAAATCCTACGGTCATGATCCTCCAAAGGTACTCAAGCGCACGGTCACTCATATGACCGATGTCCATTATATTTAGAAGATCAACACGGTCAACCTCTTGATCGAATGACTGTTGAGGCTTCTCTCTCTGATCAGACACTTTTCCTTTCGATATTTGATGTCTTCATTTTCTAACACTCATGAGATTTTATCATAGGAACATTGTTGATCCTATAGTGATCAACAATAATCATGAATTTATTCATATTGTTCGCTTCTTCTACTAACTGATATACTATGCAATGCACTCTTCCTTCTGAGCTTTGATCTTCATTCGCTTTTGTACTACACTTTCCCTTCTGAGCTTTGATCTTCATACTATTCACTCCTCCTCATGAGCTTACGCTTTCGATATTTGCATATTGTTTGAAATATTCTGCTAACTGATATATTGTTGACATCAATGACAATCTCATTTGTGGTAATTCATCATTAACAACATATC
This sequence comes from Picea sitchensis, assembly GCA_010110895.2. Classification (NCBI taxonomy): domain Eukaryota; kingdom Viridiplantae; phylum Streptophyta; class Pinopsida; order Pinales; family Pinaceae; genus Picea; species Picea sitchensis. The sequence goes on along the minus strand of SNQJ01S0139807.1, from coordinate 20,487 downwards.
ATCACATCGACTGTTGACATCAATGAAAATATGTCCAACAATCTCCCCCTTTGTCATTGAGGGAAACCCACTAACTTCATATACAAAACTCTCGTTGTGATGATGCTTTCCTCTTATAAAGTTTTCTCTCCCCCTTTGACATCAATGGCAAAGGGTTTTTCCTCCTATGGTAAAGCTTTGTATGTTACTAACAAGAATCTGAACTTGGGTAACTCTTCCTACAATCATGTTTTGCCTGCCATAACTGAATGACTCCCCTTGTCAATATGCTCTCTCTCTTCTTCTAACTACTCTCCCCCTTTGTTTCTGAAAAGGTAGCTCTTCCTAACAAGTTTTCTTTCCCTGTTAATTTACTAACTTCTTATCTCAGTTGATTGGGATTTTTGTGTTTCAAATGAGTAGTCTTATTGATACCAATTTTTGCAGTGATCAAGTCTTTTCAAAACTTAATCTAATTACTTTCTTATTTACTAACCAAAACTTCCCTTGAGGTTTTACTGACTGTTCTCCCCCTTTGTTTCTAAAAGGGTAGCTCTTTCTAATAGGGGCTCTCTTCTTGTTATCTATACAGGATGTCATGTACATCATTTTGTACATCATAATGTTGGTTCTACGGATGTCAATGTCTTACTGGAACACTGCGCAATTGTAGCTCGTCTTATTCAAACAACTCTTGATTCTTCCCATTGATTCTCATTGATCTCTAACCAGATGTATCCATATTTATCCAAGATGATTCTTTACTGTGCATTGCTCTAAATTTGTCTGAGACAACTTTATACTATGCTTGTCACATGACTGAAATTCTTTTTGCAACAATTAACTTCATTCTTGTTCACGTGTTCAGTATTTTCTATCCACATCTGTGAGTGTCCTAGTTTCTTGAAATTTGTTCTTTGATCTTCTATTACTGAAATTTCATTTTTCTTCCATGTTCCATTTACTCCTTTTATCGTATTGTATTAAGCATTTCCCATTGACTATTTTCTTAAGTTCCAACAGTTATAGGCTTTGTGGCCATATCCACCACAACTATAGCATCTCATAGTGTAAAAATGTGCAACAATATGTCCAACATGATTGCAGTTCCAACATCTTATACTATTGTTGAACCTACCAAATTGTTTTCTTCCATGATGCCTACAATCCAAGGCTTTATGACCATATTCATTACAAGAAAAAAAATAACTATTAAAAACACTCCCATACCTTCTTTGATTCATCCATGAAGGTGTCCCTCTTCTAAAATTTCTTTGAGGTGTATGAGTAGCTTCTAGATGTCTTCCTTGATCTGATCTTCTAAATTTTGTAGTTTTTCTTTTACTCCTTGAGCATGAAGAACCTGAGTCATACCTTCTTTCACTTTTTACAAATGAAGGAGTTGTGTCAGACCTGTCTTCATCCTTTACAAATGAAGGACCTATGTCAGACCTATCTTCATCATTTACAAATGAAGGACCTGTTTCAGACCCATTTTTACCTTTTACAAATGAAGGACTTGCATCAGGTTTCTTAGGAGTATGGATTTCTTCCTTGTTGTATCTAAGACCAGATTTGTTATTTGGTGATCTCTGACTATCCAAGATCTCATCTAGGGTCATGGAGTTGTTCAATAACTTGATTTGGGTGTCTGTGTTCTCAACCTTCTTTCTAAGATTCACAACTTCTGCTTCCAGCTTATGACATGATTCTTCCTTTCTGTTCAGCTGGTTCCTCACTACCTCCTCCCTTCTTTTGGCTTCTTCAAGTTGGATTTTAATATTGAAATAGATTTCCCTTAGTTCTTTTAGATCTGTAAGTATTTTTCTTGGTTCATCATCTTTCTTCTTTTCTTCTTTTTCTTTCCTAATTTCATTATCCAGTCTCTTGATCTCCTCTTCCTTTGTTTGACTGATTTCATTTCTCAATCTCTCGATCTCCTCTTCCTTTTCTTTTATTAGATTAATAACTTTTGTTTCAATCTTTTGATCTCTTCTTCTTTGTTTTCTAACTGAATCTTTTTCTCAAATATGATTTCTTCATTGTCTTTGAGGTTTTCTTTTATTTTCAAGATATGCTTCTGATTGCTAAGCTCATCATCTTCCTTCTCCTTTTCTTTTACTTGACCAATTTCTTTCTTCATCTTATCGATCTCCTCTTCTTTCTCTTCTAGTTGATTTTCCTTCTCATATATTATCTTTTCATTGTCCTTGAGAATTTCCTATATTTCCAAGACATGCTTTTGACTCTTTTCAAGAAATTCTTTAGTGTAGTCATGAAGATAGCTATAGTCTGATTCATTATGGTCATAGAGGTATTCACATAGACTCCAATCAAACTTTTTTTTGGCCTTTGATAGTTCTTCTTCTACTTCGTCCATGGGATAAATGCTAACACAACATTCTGTTATTGTATCTAATTCTTCTTATTTATTTGCAGGGGAGGATTGCATATCAACATTATTGAAATCGAAATATTGTGGATAGTACGTACCTTTATTGATGGCTGAGTCTTCCTCTTCATCCTTGATAGGAATGTCTTTTATGTCTTGTCTTTTGATTTGATACATATATTCTAGATTCATCCATAAGTCCTTGGTGGATGTGCATAGTCCTATGCTTTCCTTCACTGTATTTGATAATCCATTGATAAGAATATTCAATGCCACTTAATTTTTCTTCTGTGATTGTATTTGGAATGTAATCTTGGATAGATTCTTTGAGGTAGTTAAGTCCCAAGGCTTTCTTACTACTAAATTCCAAACTTCAGATCCTTTTGAATTCAAATAATATTTCATATTTTCTCTCCATGAGGAATAATTTGTTCCATCAAATAAGGGAGCTTCAATTACGGAGAGAGGCATATGTCCACCCATTTATTTAGAATATACCTTCCATTGTTTAAACATTGTTTGAAGGAACTCGCTCTGATACCAATTTTTGACCACACCACCCACACTAAGAGGGGGGGGTTGAATTAGTGTGTGGACTTTTCTAACTTTTTCTTCTTAACAAGTTAGTAGTTAAAACATAATTGAATAGATTAAGAGCAATTAAATCATAATCACAATGGACAAGAGATACCAAATGTTTGTGTAAGCTTTTTTATAAATGATATGTATCTATATGTGAATATAGTAATATGAATTTTCCCATCACCAACTATTTTGTTTCAGCACCAACTGAAGTAAGGAGCACCAACTCCTCAGACAGCACCAACTCTCAAGCAAGACCCAACTTTCCACAAGACCCATCCTACTGATAGAACACAGTCTATCCAAATAAAGTTCATTCAACTCTAGTAGGGGCGATCCATTATAGAATCAACTATGTTTCATGATCAGAGGTATACTCATCACTGCACTTCAAATTCTCTCTAAAATTCACGCCTTCTCACTTTGTCTTTCCTCTGATATTTGCATCATATTTACTTCTTCTTCTCTCTAATATTTGCTCGGACCTCAGGTCTGTATCCCCTTCATTTTTCTCGTAGGCCTCTCTTTCTCAGTGAGCCTCCCTTTTCCACAAGATCGTATTCTTCGTCAAGCACACATTCTAGTGAACCAATCATGGTTGTATTTATAGTTTTTTATTCTCAAAAGTTGTTTAAGTTATTGAGCCAACTTGTGAAACAAGTTATAAATAAATTGTTTATTTACAATGACTTTTGGGACCACCAAAAAACATCATTCTAGGTCTTCAACGTTAAATCTGGCATCCCCTTTTAATTTCATAAATCGATCATAGGCATGGATCAATTTCCTTCGTCTTTGTGATAACAGGAATAGGTGCTTCTTACAAACCATGTTCATATGATCATAGGCGTAGAACCACGCGCTTATCAATTTAAGCGATGCATTACATTCTCCCCTTTGGATCTCGTTACCATATGACCAATGGAGGTGACCTCACGTGAGGCAAGACAAGAACTTGAGCATTTATCAATTCAACGGTCATGATTCAATCTTTCGATGAGATGGACAATTGTCAAGACTTTGGGTCTTCGGATATTATGCTTACGCTATCCTTCCACTTTATTTTGATCAACGGTTGAGAGTACACCTGACATCAGATCGACGATCGAGATATCCTTCGGGTCTCCAGACTTCAAAGATCTCAAATCTCAACCCCTTCTTTCCTTTTTACATCAATCCTCTGAATCTTTCAATACACTGACATGTGTCCCTTTCGAATCAATGGTCGAGATCTCCTTCAGGTCTCCGGACTTTAGAGATTTCAAATCTCAACCCCTTCTTTCCTTGTACGTCAATCTTCCGTAGTGATCACCTATTGTAGTAAGTTATAATACGGTGGAGACCGCTTGCTGTCGATTAACATTTTTTCTTACACTATCCTTCCACTGTAGTAGATCGATGGATGAGAATGCTCCAAAGTGATATTTCACATCGGACGACTCATGTCCACTTCAGGACTTCGGCATTCGGGAATTCTGGACTTTGGGAAAGTGATGGTGGTAAAAATTCTAAAGAAAAACACACGGAGTGACGTAACGTACTCATGTCACTTGATGACATGTCACAAGCCAGGTAGATGCCACATGTCACTCAGACTCATGATTTGTACGTACCTGAAATGTCAATTCAAATTGAAACTTTTCATTATCCAATTGTGCCATGTGTCCTTAATGACATAGTATTTCTTACGTGGATCTCCTCATGTGACACATGTTCTTCTCATAGATCTAACGATTGTCCTAAATCTTGATGTATCTTAGATCGACAGCTGAGAGTAACTTCAAACCTTCATCATTCAGGACTTCAAGACTTTTGACATTTCTTGGTGGTGAAACTCCCAAAGCAATTCTCCCGTAGTGATGTAACTTGCTTACCTCACTTGTTGACATGGCACGAGCCAATTTCCTCTTGACACTTGTCATCATCTGATTATTTCATGTTTATTTGCTGATGTGGTCTGCTGACATGGTCTGCCACATGTCTTTTCTGATGTGGTCTACTGACGTAGATCTTCTAACGTGGTCTGTTAGGTGTCCTTGTTGATGTGTTATGTTGCTGTGGTTTGTCACATGTCCTTGTTGATGTGGTTTTCCACATGTCCTTTCTGACATGGTCTGCTGACCAATAGCCTTGATCCAACAGTCCTTTCATGTTCTTCAAATCCAACAGTCCTTATTCATTTCGGATTTTCGGGCTTCGGGTACTTCAAATCTCAAACTTTTTGGAGCATAACCTCCTTTCATCTTTATACCTGATGTGAAAGATGTTCATTCGATATGGATCTTGGATCAATGACTCGATATGTCTATGGTGATAATATTCTATCTTATCTTGTCCTTCCAATTAGAATGATCCAATGGCTGACGAAAATTTGCATAAATGAGATCTCATATATTATCTTGCTTATCATATCCTTCCACTCGAAAATGATCCGATGGCTGATGGGAATTCCGGTTAGATCTGATGGCTGGAGGGTATTCGGATAATAGAACTCTCAACCTTTTTACCTTGCTTAACATATCCTTCCACTATAAAGTGATACGACGGGTGACGGGAATTTGGGTTTGATCCGACGGCTGATGGGTATTCGGATAATCAAATTCTCAACCCTTTCATCTTATCTTGTCCTTCTACTAAAATGTGCTCCAATGGTCATGAAGACATTTAAAGCAAATCCATGATCACAGATGATTGCGGAACCACAACTTGTGAGTGATTTAAATCGTCACCCAAACTCTGAAATTAAAAGTTCTGCGTTGTTGGTGACTCAACCAAAATTGTCGATCTTCGAAGCTATAATATTGGACGGTCCTGACTAATTGCGGGATTTGAACTAGCACGATATTTAATTCTCCTTTTGATATCCGTAATTCATCCCTGTCGTTGATCTGGTGATTGAGCATCTAACGGTCACGACTTAATCTAACTTAAAATGATCACTTGTTGGATCAACCATAGTCGACGATATTTGAGTCTATGATATCTAACGATCTAGGCCAATTGTGGGATTAGAACTAGTGAGTCATTTAATTCTCCTTGCAATCTCTGCAATTTATCCATGTCATTGATCTGGCTTACAGATCTGACTGTCATGATCCTCCAAAGGTCCTCAAGCCTGCGGTCACTCATATGATCGATGTCCATTATATTTATATGATCAACACAGTCAACCTCTTGATCAAATGGCTACTGAGGCTTCTCACTCTAATCGGATGCTTTTCCTCCCGAGCTTTGATCTTTTCATTTGTTAAGTCTCTTGATATTTTATCATAGGAACATCTTTGATCCTATCATGAATTGCTTCATATTGTTCGCTTCTTCTACTAACTTATATACTATGAAATTCACTCTTCCTTATGATCTTTGATCTTCATTCGCTTTTGAACTACGCTTCCCCTTCTGATCTTTGATCTTCATATTGTTCACTCCTCCTGTTCGCTCCTCCTCCTGAGCTTACGCTTTTGATCTCTGCATATTGTTTGACATCTTCTGCTAACTAATATACTATTGACATCAATGACAATCTCATCTGTGGTAATTCATCATTAACAAGAGATCATCACATCAACTATCGACATCAATGACAATATGTCCAACAAATTGATCATTGCAACAATGTCTTTGTTGTTATCTAGGCTCAAGAATTGGAATAATGTCTTCTTTTGTTATCTAGGATAGATTATTTCAATAATTTCATCGTTGTTGGTTGGGATAAATATCCTAACAACACAAGATTAAAAGATAACTAAATTAGTGATTATCTATCATAATAGTGTTGTTATTTTTAACCAACCTATATTTATCTTTATATCCTAGGATTTATCAAATGTCAAGAGGGATAAAATCCCTTGACATAAAAAAAATTACACATGTTTTTTCACTCTAAAAGAGGTTTTCATCTCAAATTATTTGATCCCTCTCAATGATTGATAGATTCTAGGTTAATATCCATCAAGGCTAGTTTTTAATGTGAATCAAGCCAAGCTTCACACATTTCCTTTTTTTTTGTAACTATTATATTTGATCGATGTACATTGAATTTAGCATTATGTTACATTACACATCTCCTCCATATTGAATTGTAAAAGGTGTCTCTATGATCAAATAAGTTCAAATACATGTATAGTTATACTTATATCTAGAATGGATAATTAATATTCTCTGGGTTTTCAATGGGGCCTTGCTATATCGATGAAATTGGGCAATTTTAATTGTCTCCACTAGTATGAAATTACCCTAAGTGGATAATGTTCCCCTTGGGGAATATCACACCTCTAAGGGGAATGTTTGAATAAGGAATTTCATTATGGTTGTTAAGTCACACAAATGTCATACCCCATTAAGTGTGACATGGTCTTCCACCTCTTGATAGGTGATAGATTCAAAATTAGAAGGGAGATTTTATGGAATGAAAAGGAGAAGATATAGTTAATATACACAGTTTTTGTATCATGTTGATATACATTTTTCCATTTCATCGATGCGAGTGAGAATGTCGGAGAAGGAATGAGACAAATAAGTAATGACACTGGGAGAGAGAGAGAGAGAGATCATGAGAAAGGTTGCGATGGAGAGATATCTCATGGAGGGAATCGACTAGGAGAGAGAGCTCGAGTGTAGGGTTAGGAAGGAGACACAGCTCGCAGAGGGCACCGAGAGAGATATCTTGAGGAATATTTCAAGCACGAGGAGACTAGTGTATTCTACAACTCATGAGATGGAGGGAACTTTGGATAAGGAAGGAGAAAAAGAAGAAAGATAACTGGGAGAGAGAGCTCATGAGTAGGGTTACGAAAGAGAGAGAAATTGTGAAGGGAATCAATGGAGAGAGAGAGAGCTCGAGGGAATGGTTAGGAACGAGACACATCTTGTGGAGCACACCAGGAGAGAGATTGAGGGCAGTGTAGGGTGAAGATAATGGTGAGTCATTGAATTTCGAATATTTGCATATGAAAATCCCTAAAAATGTTGACATGTAATTTTAGGGAATAACAATGTTAGTAGATCCATATGTGGACAAAAATCCCCTCACAAGGTTCCTATAAAATTGGATTCTCTAACTGATATTTGCAACTAAATGTTTGTATTATGGATCCTATAAAAAAAATGCATGATATATTGGCAAAGTATATTTTCCTTTGAATTGCCAGTTAGGTTACTTAGGTGCAAGGGTTCCTTGAGGAAAGGACCATACTCTTTGTACGTATGGAATGGCAAGGATAGATTTCAATCATCAAATTAATCTTTTGAGGTTTATTTTTCACATACGAATCAATAAGAATGCAGAGGGCTTGCTACTCAAGTGTTTGTTGGAATTTTTATGTTGCACAGTCCCATTCCATGGTTCGATGGGTTAAATAAATAAATATCTATTTTTTGGCCATCTTGGCCTATATATTTGTTTGGTCCTCATAAAATATATACATTTTCTATGGTGAACCCGCAAAACATGCCAAGTCAAGGGTCACTTTACCTTCACAGTGAGAGATTTCACCTCATCCATAGAACTAAAAAACCTGATATTGACGATATTTTCTTCTTCCACCTACATAAATTGAGACAAAATGGATAGTAATGGTGTAATATGCCCATCCCCCTTGATATTCTTGTTGAGGAAGAGGGGCAGATTTGTTTTGTCTTTTCCATCTTTGGAAATCCTTCAAAGTTCATTAACTCCTTTACAATCGAATGAATACTTATTGCATGGGTCATATACCACATGTAACACCCTTCCACACTTTAATAAGACCATATTTGAATAAGGTATGATGGTAATTCAACCCTCTCCTTCAAAAATAACACACGAAATCCCATTCAAATGACACCTAGATGATAACAAAATTACCATGATTTCATCCATGTAGAAAAACAATGACAATAGGTGCCAATGTTTGAATATTCACTAATGTAATACAATTAGACATGTTTAATTTAAACACCGGAAGGAACTACATCGTCAAGGATCAAAGATGGAAATTGATTACTACATGCAAGGTAAAATGTTAAGGTAATTGAGACACTGAGACTATAAAACATACCCCTAGAGAAATGAGTTGGTGTTGATAGGACTAGTGTCATTGGATAAAGGGAAATGCTAATTCCTTGAAACTAACATGAGGTATAGAAAAAAAATTGTGCATGATCATGACTTGAACATGACACAATGATATCAGGAAATGATGGGAGACATTCCAACCCTTGAACTTAAAAAATTTGATTGCAATAGTATTTGATGTTTCAAAATTACATAGAAACATAGAGGACCAACACGAGGTCTCACTCCACTTCCTAGCTCAACTCAAAACCTCAAAAGGTCTTTTTAAGATCCAAGGTTTAAGGGTGTGCCAAGATAAACATTGGACCTCTTCCACAACTAAAATATGTAATAGGCATGCCTTTCTCACAAGAAGAAAAATCAAGAAGCCAAATTTTATAGGATGATCCTTAACCCATTGAATCATGTAGTGGAATTCTATTGAAAAAAAATTCAAATCAGGCATCACTTATTAATTAGTATTTTGTGGTAGGATGTTTAATTTCCAATATTTGCATATGAAAATCCCTATAAATTTTGACATGGATTGAAACTCAGTTTCTCTTTTGATCCGTATGGTTTTATCCTCATGACTATTGTTTTATCCTCATAATTATTGTTTGCTTTCAATGTGAATTTTGATTTTTATATTTTTTATATTTTAATGGTATTTTTTATTACTCTGTATCAAAATAAAATGGGTTGAAATATATTGAAAGAATGCTTCCATTTATCTAGACAATTAGCTCATACTTTTTTTCATTAGCAATGCACACATAGTAATCAATCAAGAAATTATTTATTTTCTTGAAACCTCTTGCTCCTTCCCATAGCTAGTTTTCATCGAAGTTGAAATTATTGCATTTCATTTTCCTCTTGCATGGTTTAAAGAGTCAATTCAAAACGCCATCAGTTTCATGACCACTCCTTTGAGTAACAACATCCTAAAATCAAGCACTAATTAAAATGTATCTAGCAACTTTAATTCCTAGGGATCTTCAAACCCATCTTAGCTTAGGTGTAGAGATTTGGAATAGGATTGTCAGAATAACTTTCCAAATATGATAAACAAACATAGATCTTGAGTTAGGGAGTGAAATATGGTTTCTATATCACTGACTTTGGGAATCCCTTATAACACAAGGGTCAGGCACAAGGTCGCATTGGGGTCGTCAGAGTAATCAACCCTTCTTTGTTGGTATTGGTGTAGTTGTTTCATGTATTACAGGGATCACTTGGGAGAAACCCCTATCTGTGAGGAATCTCTCAAAGTGGTTTTGGGCTTATTTACCCTACCCCATCATGTAAATCGTATTGTCGAATGTCCCCCCCCTACCTTGGTATAGTAGGTGGTACCATAGAGGGCATAATGTTTTAGAATTCCTACCCAAGGTGATAGCACAGAGAAGGTGGTGTTGTACCTGGGATCGACTTTGGCTAGAGTCACTTGGAATCCTTGGAGGGTTTCCCACTACTCAATGAGGTAGCTTTCACTAGGGCATAAGTTCATTAAGCAGTTTGTCAATCTAACTTTCCCACCCGCTGAAATTCATCCCCTTCGTGCATTGATCCTGCAATGTTAGATTCCATCACCAACTAACACTTCTTTGCAAGAATGTTTTTTTGCATGATTTACTCCTAGATTAATTAGGATGTGATGTTTTTTCTCCTTAGTAGGCCTTAGGATTGAGTCTTTGTCTAATTGCATAAGTTTTGGGGTCTTGCAACTAGCATCATGTCCCATTACTGGAACTTGTTGGCATGTGTCATTTGACTCCAAACATGCCCCTATAATGCCTCGATGGTATACCAATAGTAATAAAGCATAATATAGGTGTGAAATATTAACACTATGGTAATCATTATGATCTTAATGTGATACTAACATGATACTAGTAATGAAGTAGAACCAGTGTACCAAGTAGTGTTACATCTTGAGAACAGAGATGGTTTAGCTTATACAAATCTAAGTCTTGGTGTTGCACATTGAGTTACATACCTTGTAAATGTATATACTAAGTGGAATGCTAGTAATACCATTGATTATGATAGGGTTAACCATAGGTTTCCATACTAGTAATACCATTGATTACGATAGGGTTAATTAGGTTAATGTCGTATGTTCAAAGAAAGGTAATCCTATGGGTTAATTTGGGCAATCCTATGTGCAAAGGTACTTCTTTCGTATTTCCATGCATAAAAAAGTGGAAGACTATATCAGGACATGTTCATATTTTAGTCAAAGAAAAATTACAATCAAAGAGCTTGGGTTATCCGACCACCCAATGCAAACATGATTGAATCTTTGCAGTACTATACAAATTCTCGAAGAAGCTAGTTTTTCATAACTTGCCACAACACTATTGGTGCCTCTAAAGTTGTCAAACTCTTATTTTAACCTGTATGGAGTAATTTTATCTTACCTTTGGCCATTATTTATGATCACAACTCTCAATTTCGCAATCGCTTTTGGAAATCATTATGGAACCTTTTAGGTTGTCAAATACTCTTTTATACATTTTTTAAACCCCATAAAAATGGTCAAATTGAGGTAGTTAGTTGCAACTTGGTTCATTCTTACTCCATCTATCATCAACAAAGCATGAGGTCTAGGAAGTGTGCAAGGCATGGGGTCTAGAAAATAGTTGGGTGTTTATCCTCAAACATTTTACTAGTAGAAACATATTTAGAGGAATTATCAATAATTACATGTACAATAATTTGGCACACTCACCTCCATATTACTTCATCCAAAATATGAAATAATATATGTGCATCCTTCACATGACTAGAATCATTCACCGATCTCAAAAACATATTTCCTCATGGGAAATAAAAGGAGAAATTAATTATGGAGAACACTTGTTAAGCCCTAATGTTGGCTCATTACCCCTTAATTGGGGCATATTAGAGTAGTAATGCTATTTTATTTATGTCGGCTTTAGGCCATTAGTTGTAATTTAGATTCGTAATGTTATTTTAATTATGTCGGCTTTAGGCCATTATTTGTAATTATACCTCCTA
>SNQJ01S0139805.1:0-36074 GCA_010110895.2 Picea sitchensis | reverse complement strand
GGTCTCTATGAATTCATATATAAAAATGGCAACCATAATGTTGTTGTGTATGCAGGTATGTGGGAACGAAGATTCTTCAAGAACGGAACGAAGGTTATTGATTGGCATTGGTAGAAATAATTTATTTTAGTGAATTTGGTTGCATTAATAAAGATTCTCGGAAGCTTTTTGAGCATGCCTCTGACTCTTGGTGAATTTGCATTCATAAATAAAGATTCTCCTCTGAAGCTTTTTGAGCATGCCTCTGACTCTTAGTGAATTTGCATTCATAAATAAATATTCTCCTCTGAAGCTTTTTGAGCATGCCTCTGACTCTTAGTGAATTTGCATTCATAAATAAAGATTCTCCTATGAAGCTTTTTGAGTATGCCTGTGAGTTGTCCACTTGAAAATATGTAATCTGAAGCTTTTTTAGCAGCATACCCATGTGTAGTACCTAATCTCTTCTCTTTTGTTGCAAATATGTAATCTGAAGCTTTTTGAGAGGCCTACTCTGTTGTGTGGTTATTAATTGCATGTGGGTCCTCCACTTGAAATATCTAAAAACTAAAAACTAACCACTACATATATGGAAATGCGTGGATATGATGATTTGCAGATACATCAAGAGTGGAAATGCGTTACAGCGTAAATAGTGTTTATTTTAATATTTAATTATGTATAATATGAAAGATATATAACTGCTCCTCGTGATGTTAAGGGACACTATTAAAATATTCAATGTTAAAATGTTATGGGAATTTAGTGGGTTCTATTAAAATGTTATGGGAATTTAGTGGGTTCTATTAAAATGTTATGTGAATTTAGTGGGTTCTATTAAAATGTTATGTGAATTTAGTGAGTTCCCACCAATTTCTCTCGGTATTAAATAATCTTTGTTTAGATAATATTTATAATTATATGTTATTAATTCTTTTTTAGATAATATTTATAATTATATGTTATTTATAAAATTTTAAAATGGTCACTAAAAATAATTATTAAATTTTAATGGCCTTTTTTTAAGTGATTTCATACAATTTTTTAAAATTCAAATAATCTATAAAAGTTTTATTCAACATAATAATATAATAACTTATATATTTATAAAATGAATTATTTAAAAAATAAATCAATACATTGTTTTAAAATATATAAACACTCCAATGGAGTTCAAATCCAACAATGAGGATGACGATGTGTTGGCTATCTCTCAAGGTTCAAATATTTCAAACGCACGTACTAGTGGTAGTGGTTGGGTATATGGACCTCTAAATGAAATAATATTTTTAAACAAATAACAAATTTATTTATAAAAATAATTTGTAAACAAAATTATTTATTATTCATAATTTTTTATGTTATTTTGATGACGAGAAAGAAATGTAACCAATATTGTATAAATATATTTTTTTTTCACAACTACAATTTTAATTTTCAAATGGCCATGTATTATATGTTGGAATATTCATCAATATTATTGAAGAGTTTTCACCATTTTCAATCTAAAAATTAACTTATTAATGATTTTATTCACTTATGATTTCATTTTAGATATGATAAACATATAACCATAAACAATGCACCACATCATACACATATACACAATACACTACTATTTTAAGTAGAAACTTAAATGGAAGAAAACTACATAATGTTTTCTTATACATCAAAAGATTGCATTCATAAGAAGCACTAATTTCCAAATTCTCTAGCATCAACTAGAAGAAGGCTCCAACCCCCTATTTACAGGCTCCAACCCGAAGGAAGCTACAACTCCCTGAATTCTTCAACTCTAACTGGAAGGAGCCTCCAACCTAAAGGAAGCTTCAACTCCCTTTGTTCTTCGGCTCCAACCGGAAGGAGGCTACAACTCCTTGATTTATAGGCTCCAACCTGAAGGAAGATCCAACTCCTTGTAACACTCCTATTCCCCCCAACTTGTAATTAATCATTAATTAGGATTACCATGATATGGCATGGGAACAGTGTAAATTTATTATTGTTTAATTGCCAATAACTAACTATCAGGGTGAATCCTTGAAAGTACTATCCATGATATCACTAAAAGAAAGAATGTGAAAACGATAAGAGGAAAGTTACTAAGAAAAATGACTGGTTGTTGAAACCTCAACCACCCCCATGAATGGAAGCATGGTCTAGCTGCACAAGATCAGACCAAAGTACCACAGGGTCTGACAGACCTAGGCTGACTTGGGTTTCCTTCTGATAGCAGGAAACAGGATATGAGGGATGTGTGTGCAAGGCATGCAAGAGAATATAAAGAGAAGAATGGAGAATGCGAAGAGGATTTCAGCAGAGAACGAGCCGAAGGCCACGAGCTTGATGTTGAGGAAGCAACTAATAAACCTCGTGGAAGATGTGAATAAGAAAGGATCATTGAGAATTGGCATAAATTCCCTGGTGATATCATGGCTTGGCGTGGGGGTGGCCAGAGCACTAAGAATTAATTCCTCTGAGCCTATGGTTGGGTGGAAGGATGAACACCCACAGTCAGTTAGTTGGCTACAACTTGTAATAGATAAGTATTCTCATATCCTTTGTATTTAAGCAGTAACTGTGAATTAAAGTTGGATATCCTTTGAAAGTTGCAGGGACATGCATATTTTCTTAATGGTTATAATGTATCCATTCAATTATGCTTAATTGTGTATTTAAGAAAATAAGGAATTCTCTGGCTTGTACATGTAAATGTCTGATCCATGTGGTGGCTCAAGTTAAAATAAAAGAACTGTGAATTTGTTGACCTTGGGCATAGTCCCACGTGTGCATGTTGACACTTCCAGTCATTTTGAAGGAAGGAGTGTGTTAAGCTCATGAGAGGTCATGCATGTATGCATAGAGTCTCTGCAAGGCGGGCAAAGACTAAGAACCCCCGTAAGTTCTAGAGTTGATAAATGAGCACAAGGGGTGCACAGACGGTTTCTCGAAGTGTTAAGTTCAGGAGAAAGAGTGAAAAATACCTAATTACTTAAGGAGCCGATAAAGCTCAAGAAGGATAGCGAGATTTAATCCCCCAAAGGAGAGATCATTTTGTTTGGAAGACAAATGGATGAGATTAGTTCGGGAGAAGATGAAGTTCTTCACGATCATCGGATCTGGAGAAGGAATGCAGGAGTTAACCCTTAGAGCCCTTCAAACTTCACGGGTCCAGTGAATTGAGCATATTCGTCCTACGGGAGGTGAATTCACCGAAGGCTTGAAGTTAATCTAGGTCGTAGATCTCAGGATGCCCTGAGAACTATCTCAACCATCGGATCTATGATATAGTCAGCCCACCGTTGACCACTTTGGGAGGACAGAGGGTTGGTAACACCAAAACCCCCCAAAGTCTTGAAGTTAAAGTGGACCATGGATCTAAGGATACTTTGGGATCCCTCACAGTCGTTTGATTATGGGGACACATGTAATTACATCAAGATCAGGTGGGGTCCCATGTGTCAAGTGGTAGCATTTCCAGGTGTTCCTATCAGAGTGGCACACACGGGGACCCAAGGGACCCTTGAACAAAATTTATGAGCCGTAGAACTCTTGGGTCATGTAGACACCCTCGGACCGTCATATTGAGGCTGTGGTCAACCCGACGTTGATCGAATTCGAGAGAAAAGAGGAATGCGGTGAAAATGAACTCCTGAAGGCCAGAGAGCCAGAGTTCATTTGAGTCATCTGTCAGCTGAGGACAGGTGTCAATAGATCTTCCACTTCGAAGGAAAGTGGGATCGTGCGAGTTAAGAACTCCTGAAGCCCGAACTGCCAAAGTAAATCATGATTGTCGATCTGAGAGAGGCACGCGTCAGCAGATTATAGAGTTCGAAAGTGCTAACTCTGGAGGAAAGGAAGTGGAACGTTGACCAAAAGTCATCCAAAGCTCCAAGGGTAAGGAATCATCCTAACTGTCCATTGTTAGAACATGTGGGGGCTGGAGATTTACTCCGGGTGAAATTCACTTCAGAGGAATTAAAGAAAAAAGGTACGGGAAATCTCGAAGTTCGGAGAGTCGGATTTCATCAGAACTGTTCATTGGAATAGGACACATGGCGTGAGATCTATTACTTCAGAGGATTGGAAATTAGGAATAAATAACATGGAGGATCGTTGACTACAAGTCGCCCAAAGCAGGGAAAAGGACGAATGTTGATCGTTGATCAAGAAAACATGTGGCGCTCGATCTGTAACTCCGTGTATGGAGTGCTTCGAAGGAAAAAGGCTTGAGAGTGTTCGAAACTCCTGAACACTGAAGTCCAGAGCTAGATCACAACCATCGATCACGAGGGACGTGTGGCACTCAATCTGTAACTCCGGGGAGAAAATACTTTGGAGCGTTCGAAACTCCTGAACATCGAAGTCCCGAAGTGAATTAGGGTCGTCAAAATTTCTAAGGACATGCGATGTTAGATTATGAACTTCAGATATTTGCAACTCTAGAAGATTCGTGCGGTAGTTGTTTTGGCACCTGTTGTCTTAGCGTCGAGTCATAGCCCGCGGTCATATGTGAGTATAGATGGATGAAAGAACCCGAGGAGCTCGGGAGAGGATATCTTCCCGCTTTGAGCTTAGTTCGGAGCATGGAGACCGTGGATGGAGAGTTATGGAAGAAAAGAATGGAATAGAGACCCCGAATGGGGGTTTTTATTCTCTTAAGAAGATTGAAATTTTGATGCCCTACCATGGGTGTGTTACAAATTGGTATCATAGCATGAAAACAACACTTGGCCTGCGTGGGCTCATGCGCGAGTCATATTAAAATATTTTTGGAATACTTTAAGGGGTAACACCCTATCTTACCACATTCCTAAGAGGCTTAGTAAACCTCTACTGAAGAGAGGAGTCAGATCCTTTATTGTTGATAGATGTTTTGGAAATTTCCACGGTATGTTGCTAATGTTCCCAAATGAAGAAGTTAACGTCATTCTGTGATTGTACGTGTTGTTGTACAGTCATAAGAATTGGTTACGAAGGCTAATATGAGCCTGTTGAGAATTTTATTGCTAAACATAAATCATCTGCATAAGTTCCTTGCGTAGAAGGATGCAAATTTAAAATACAGTTGGGATTTTAACCAATGAGATTGAATCATGCTAAGTCTATTAAAAAGGAAGCTTAGCATTTCTTTGGGAAATGATATCCGATCCTATAGGAGTGGGATTATGATGAAGAACACTAATATTTAAACTAAAATAGCAATGTGAATGGATGGAAAGGATCTGTAGCAGTAATGATTACTGCTTTAATGAAGGGTTAAACCTTGTATATGTGCATAACCCCTCACGATCAGAGGAATGAGTCTGGTGACCATTCTATGAAAAGGGAGAATGTAACGTACCCCGGCCACAAACACCTCTACTGGGCAATGGCAAAGAAATACCTTGTCTTCTACAACTAGCTCTAATACCAATTTGTAACGTACCCTGGTCATAAACAAACCGGTCAATGCCACAGCAGAACATTCATATATACATAACATGCATTTATAATGAATTAAAAAACAATTAACACAGAGTTACTGCTACCATACAAACTCAAATGGAATTGACAGTAATTCCCACATGCAACGAAACACATGATAACATCTCAAGAATCACATACATGCATAACATACATAATTAAGCACGGAAATGATACTTATCTTTTAACTAAAGTAAAACCACCAACTACATGCAGACCTTCCACGAACCTCCTAGCCTTAGGCCACACTGTTCATCACTTTCAGCAGTAGGTCACCCAAAAGTTGGGACTAAACTCCACTGGGCAAGGGATTCCTAGGCTAGGAAAGGTCAATAGGAAAGTCACACAGTCTAAGAGGAAGGATTCTCTCCTAGAAGCCACTTATGCCCACTTCTCATAGACTCTCATTCCCCACATGCTTTTCCCACCCCAAGAGTATACACCTTCATTGTTACATAGTCCATCGACTGATCCACCTCCTTTACCTTGGGCTTTAGGAGAAGACCAGACCAGAATTATCATAGCTATGTAGCAGCTACAAGACTCCCTCCAAGAGAACTCACCTCCTCAGCACACTCTCTCACCTAGAGATATTTTCTCATAGGCCTGACAACCTTCTTCTTCAATATACAACCACCTCTCTCACTTGGAGAGAGAGTTTCTCACAGGACTAACAACTTGCTTCTTCAACCACGGGCTTGACAACCCACTTCTTCAACCACAACAGCTAAATCAGGTAAGGCAGTGGATGACTTAGTAATTTACAGAGGTGTAAAAGTGGTCACGGGTTCAACAATGGTGGAAATGGCTAGCTTCAGGCTTACTCAATGCATGAATGAACTTATGAGGAGAGACCAACAGACTGGTCTAGCATAGCCAAAAATGATGAAAGCATGAGCCAAACTATGGGCGTGAACCCCCTACGTGAGCAATCTTTCCCTCCTGTGCGTACGTGACTTCATGAGTGAGTGAGTCCCCCGTACTTGTGCCTCCTTAAGTATGCATGTGGCTGATCCAGCACCTTTCGCTTAGGAAGAATGTTCCTTTCCTTTTGGAAGTCCCTTTCCTTCCCCAGGAACTTAGGATAAAAACATATCCTTTTAAACAACCTTTGAAATAATAATAATAAATTATTATTTTCTTGGACTTAATCCCTTAGGATTATCCCCCTTTCCAACCTCTCATCCCCCTCTCCCTTACCCAACCTAGTGGATCCTAGTTCCCCATCACTCTTTCTTCTTGTTTGGTCTACATGCAGTGATGTTTTTATATTAATAATATGAATATTTACATGTACAAAACATGCTCTTGGCCTTTAACACCTAGGCTCTCCGTCCTACTAACACATAAGACTACCATCTTATAATTGTTCAACTCACCAGCCTAAAAAACATGTTTACAATTCATAAGACAACTAGGGATCCTCCTTGGTATATTACAATCCCCTCCTCTTATTTTTGCATTGTCCTCAGTGCAACTCATTTACATAACATCAAAAAGATTTTTAAAATTTTCAAAAAGATGTGGTTATTTTGCCCGCATAGAATCCTCATGGTCCGATGTCGCGTCCTCAAGAACATTCCAGGTCCATTGGACCTTTACAAGCCTCATGGTTCGATTACAAAGTTGTTTTCTCTTTCGGTCCAATATGTGCATCGGATGCACATGCAAGACACCTTCTTGCTCCACCTGAATCACATTCCAATCAATAACATGATTAGCATCAGATATATATTTATTAAGAAATGAAACATGAAACACATTATGCACAGTCATGGATGTAGGAAATGCAAGCATATATGCAACTGGTCCAATCCTTTCTAGGATTTCAAATGTCCCACAATATCTGGCTGCCAACTTGGAACAGTTTCCCAGCTTCAGGGAAATTTTGTTAGCTTTCACTTTCAACAAAACATGATCACCCACTTTAAACTCCCTATGGGTCCTGTTATTATCAGCATAAATTTTCTACATGTCTTGGGCATCCTTCAAATTCTACTTAATCTTCAGCATTTTCTCTTCCATTTCCTTGAGAAACTCTGGCCCAACTATTGCTTTATCAGTTGGGTTGTCCTAGATTATTGGTGTGTTTCACTTTCTACCATAAAGTGCTTCAAACAATCTCATTTTCAGTGATTCTTGATACCCATTGTTGTAGGAAAATTCTACGAAGTGTAGGTATTCTTCCCATTTAGATGGTTTGTCCATCACATACATCCTTAGCATGTCCTCTATTACTTGGTTCACCCTCTCTGTCTTCCCATCAGACTCAAGATGATAGGTTGTGTTGACGTTCAGATTCATTCCAAACCCTTTGAATAACCCCTTCCAGAACTCTGAGGTAAATTTCGGGTCTCTGTCAGACACAATTGTATTGGGAATACCGCGCAAGCGTGCTACTTCCCTTATATAGATATCGAAAACATTGGTTGCCTTGTGAGTAGTCTTCAATGGAATAAAATGGGAAGCTTTCGTAAGCTTATCCACCACCACCATGATGGAATCATGTTGCTTATTTGTTCTGGCTAATCATGTGATGAAATCCATTGTCACCACTTCCCACTTCCACTCAGGAATGGGCAATGGTTGTAGCAAGCCCACTGGGTGCCTATGCTCAGCCTTGACCTTTTGACACTCCATACATCTAATGATGTATTATGCAATTTCCTTCTTCATACCTAGCCAAAAGTAATGGCTCTTAACTATTTCGATTGTTTTTTGATATCCAAGGTGCCCAACATAAGTCACATTATGCATTTCCTTCAAGATCATAATTCTCAATTCCTGAGAACTCGGTACATACATTCTATTTTTGTACAGGAGTGTTCCATCAGCTTCCAATTTATAATCTTCCACTTTTTCTAGCATCTTACCTTGTTGTAGCTTTGCTACCATTTCCATGTACTGCAAATCTGCATTTGCAACTTCTGAAATTATGCCTTTAATATCATTTTGATACATGATGATGGTTGTAGCATGTAGTTCATGCACTCTTCTTCTAAGTGCATCAACCACTTTGTTCTCCTTTCCTTTGATATGCTTGGTATCAAAGTTGTACTCACAAAGGAATTCCAACCATCTACTATGCCTAGCATTCAAGGTTGGTTGATCAAACAAACACTTCAAACCATTATGGTTTGTCCTCAATTCAAACCTCTTTCTCATGAGGTAATGTCTCCATTTCCTTAGAGCGTGCATTATGGACGCCAACTCCAAATCATGAGTTGCGTAGTTCTTTTCATGCTCTTTCAATTTTCTGGACTCATAACATATTACAAACCCATTCTGGTTGAGGACTCCTCCTAGTCCTTCTTTGCATGCATTTGTGCAAACAATGAAATCCTCATTTGGATATGCAATCCTCAATATTGGAGCACTCGCTAACAGCTACTTCAATTGCTGGAATCTTTTCTCACAATATTTTGTCCAATGAAATTTATTCTCCTTCCTTTGCAAGGAAGTGATGGGGTGAGATATCCTTGAGAACCCTGCAATGAACCTTTTGTAATAACCAACTAGTCCCATAAAGGATCTGACTTATGTCACATTCTTATGTGCTGACCATTCTCTAATGGCCTTTATCTTCTCAGGATCCATGACTATCCCATCTTCTGAAATTATATGTCCCAAATAATGGATCTGCTTTTGATAGAATGATCACTTGATCAATTTGGCATACAATTGGTGCTCGCTTAGCACTTGCAACACCATCCTCAGATTATTTTCCTGCTCTTCCTCTGAATTGGAATACAGCAGGATGTCATCCAAAAATACTATGACAAACTTGTCTAGATATTCTCTGAATACGCCATTCATTAGGCACATAAAAACAACAGATGCATTTGATAAACCAAATGGAACCATTGTGAACTCATAATGACCATACCTTTTTCTGAAGGCGGTATTGTTGATGTCTTCATCCTTTATCCTTACCTGGTGGTACCCTGACTTCAGATATATTTTTGAAAAATATCTTGGCATCCTTCAAATGATCAAAGAGATCATCGATCCTTGGCAAAGGGTACTTGTTCTTAATAGTCACTTTGTTAAACTATCTGTAATCGATGCACAATCTCAATGTCCCATCTATCTTTTTCATGAACAAGACCGGGGCACCCCAAGGTGATACACTTGGGTGTATATACCCCTTCTTTAGAATTTCTTCAAGCTGCAATTGTAGTTCTTTCAGCTCTGGTGTACTCATTCTGTAAGGAGTTTTTGACACTGGAGCTGCTCCAGGCATCAGGTTTATAGAGAAATCAATATCTCTCTTCGGGGGTAGTCCGAGTACCTCCTGGAATACATTTTCAAAATATAATAATATTGCATGGTATTCAATATTTGACACCTTATCCCTAGGTGCTTCATCCATATGAGCAACAAATATTTGGCATCATTTCCTATAGCACTTCTTCAGCTGCATTGTTGAGATTTATCTGATAGCAACTGCTCTGGGGATTTCTTGGATTGTTCTTTGATTTCCTTCCTCATCCAAGAAAGTGAATGCTTTATTACCACAGTCTAAGATGGCATGGTGTTGATCCGACCAATCCATCCCAATTAGACAGTCATAGGAACCTAAAGGTAAAATGTTTAATTCATCCCTTGTGCTCAACCCGTTCATGTTCACTAGACATGACTTAACCAACTCAGTAACTTTTATTTGGTTCCTATAGCCAGTTTCACTAACCAAGATTTTCCATTCTTATTTCTTAGCAAATGCATACTTTCCACCATCCTGGGATCTATATAACTATGACTAACCCCTGAATCAATTAAAATAGTAAAGGCATGGTTATTGATCATACCTTCAACTTCAATCATGTGTGATTGAAACTCAGCTTGTTTGTTGTTCAGGGTTGCATAGATCCTTGGTATTATACTTCCCAGGTATTCCACTATTTTTGCCTGTTGAACATTGTGGATAGCTCTCACATTGTCACTTTTGTGGGGGAAATATTTGTACCTATGATTTTCTTTACAACCCCAACATTCCATAGGTGGTTGTCTTGGCATTTTCCCACCTACTTCATCCTTCCTGGGTTCTCTAAAACATGGCTTTCCTTGAGGGATATTTTTGAAAAAGGATGGATTAGTTACCTTCTTCCTCGGATCCATATTTAATTTCTTCTTGTCTTCCCAAGCCTTCCGGAAAGTGGGCTTTTCTTTTTGATTCTCATATAAGCATTTTTCTCTCCTTATAGTTTCTTCCATAGTTTTAGGATCATCATACTGGATCTTGTCACCGATGGAAGGTGGCAGTCCACTCAGATACCTTTGAATTTTGACAGTCTCATCTTTGATGAAAGAGACATACTTCAACAATTCTAAAAACTTTCGTTCATATTCATCAATGGCCATGCTACCTAGCCTGAGTTCAAGGAACTCTTTCATCTTTCTGTCATAGTATCTCTTAGTCAAGTATTTATTTTTGAAATAGTTCTTGAATTCATTCCAAGTAACATTTTTCTCTTTGATGTGTTTCACCTGCACAATCTTATCCCACCACATGTATGCCTTTCCTTTCATTTGATACATCGTAATTCTTCCTTCTGCATGAGAGGAATAATTCTGCAGTTAGAAATATTTCCTCATGACAAGCAACCATGTCTTGGCATCTTCCTTCTTCTTGTGCTCTCCATAAAATGTAGGAGGCTTAATCTTGTTCATTTCTCCCTTCATTTCATCCACTCCAAATCTCCTATGATTTTTGGTAGGAGATGGGCTTGAACTACTATGTACCCTCCTCTTAGAGTGACCTTGGGAGTGATGATGGTGTCTACCAACACTCCTTGATTTCCTCTTCTCATCAGGGGACTTGTGACTTCCTGATTTACTGGAGACATTCTCCTTATCTGGTTTCCTCTCTATCCTTTCCAGGTTTTGCATCAACTTTATGTTGAGTTCTCCATGTTGATCCCTAGATTTCATGAGATTTTTGTTATCTTCTCGGTGATTCTGGACATCTTTATGAAATCTTTCAATGATTTTCATGATGTTTCTCTCCCTATCTATATCTTCTCCATGCCCGTTGGATTTTGATCCTTCAACTCCGAAATCGACATCCATTCCTTTAGCTTCATTCTCTAAATTGAAATAATTATGTGCCTCCTCCATTTATCTGCACTACATGGCAATTCGGTTTGGTGCTGACAATCGTTAATTCTGCAAACACAATGCGCAGTCAACCAAAATTTGTCAGGCCATTAGTCCTTAACAAATTCCATAGTATTCATAAAACAATTTGATTTAAAAAAAAATTAGATTCCATTTTCTTTCTAAGCTCTGCTCTACAATGATTTTTCAGGCACTAGCCCCTTTTCTTAGCCCCCAACCCATGCGACCACAGGCTGTGGCCAAGATCTAGATCAATAGGTGCTTATTCAAGAGTTCAGGCCTCCGGCTTCAAAAATTTTCAAAGAACATCACAACAAATCTATCGGAGTTCGGAATTAAATAACTCGCGAAGAAAGGTGGATCAACAGTCCACAACTACCCAACATCCAATGGCTGACACCCACTATGGAACTTCAGGCATCCGAGCTCCAGGACTTCGGAGCTTTAGAGCTTCTGGACTTTGGAGGATTTCACATACGCACACCCCCAATGCCCCGAATTGTTAATCTCCAAACACTTCCATGTCACCTTTGGTGATGTTATTACATCTTGTCACCTCGGCATTACAAAACTTTTGAAATTTCTTCCTTTCATTCCCTTATGAACCATTCTTTTGGAGTGTCAAGTCTCCGGACTTCACAACTGGCACCACGCGTCCACTAGGACCCATGGTTTCCATACTTGAACTAAGATATGGAATAGTCACATCACTTAACGCCTTTCAAATTGAAGGGGCATGCATCCGCGATTTGTAGTTGCCCACTTTTTGTTCCGCAATTCCTTCGACACTAACAAGTAACCCCCCAGGAAAACCATGGTTTGGATTGCGGGACCGCCCTGAGAAATTAATTCCTGTGCAATTTGGGTCCCCACAATTCCTCTTGACCATCAATCTGGATGTATTGTGATCAACGCCAGTGTGGGCCCACTGACCTTTAACTATGTTATTCAACCTCAGGGACCACATAGTACAACTTTCAACATTCTGGGTGGGGGCACGTGGTAGGTATAGAAGAGGTCCACATCACCTCCAGGTGATGTCATCATGACTATAACACTCTTTCATTTGAAGTTGTAACGCTCTGATACCATACTGTCACGCCCCCTTTGCATTAGCTAGGTAGGCGCTACTTCGCGGAATAACAATCTCATGCTTAATTATATATATATATAAGTCATGCATTTAAGAAAATGAAACACACTTAAACTCAGAGTGAGCATAAGAATTATTGTTATTATAAATAATCAATGGTTTTTACATTAATTCATATGCACAACAGAATACATGATAATTATAAATACACAAACATGCAGAAGCGTAATTAAAAACACCATCTGGTACTTATCTCTGAAACGATGGTAATTCCACAAGCCAGGTGTAGGCCTTCAATGAACCTCCCAACCTTAGACCACACTGCTCATTAAGCTCAGCAGTAGGTCACCCCCGAGCTGGGAATAAGCTCCACCCCACGGTAAGGAATCCTAGGCTAGGTTGAGGTTACAGGGAAAACACACAGTTACAAGGAAGGAATTCTCTCCCAGGAACCACTCATACTCACTACCCACAGACTCTCCTTCACCACATGCCTGTTCCACCCTAGGATTATACACCTTCTTTGTCACCTAGACAGTCCTTTGGCTGCTAACCTCCCTTGCCTTGGGTTTCAGCAACAGACCGAACCAGAAGTCTCCAAGCTCTGTGCCAGCTATAGGGTTCCTTCCAGGAGTTCTCTCCTTTCCTCTGCACACTCTATCACCTCGAGAGAGTCGCTCACAGGCCAAGCAACCTATTCTTCCAACTTCAATCACCTCTCTCACCTGGAGAGAGTGTTGTACAAACTGGCCAACAAGACACATGCAGTCCAGCACTGCATGGCCACAATAGCCAACGGGGAAAATAGACACGGGCTTTCCAATAGGCTTAGCAATGACAGGATGGTCTCGCGGTTATGTCTTGGGGACAGAGATTCCACATACAAGCTCGATATTTTCAGACAGAGGACGTCTCGGCTTTCCATAAATCAACACAAGCTATCCCCAAAATCAACATAGACTTTTTCCACAGTTTTAGAATTGCCCAAGGTCTCATGCAGAGGTTGGATCAGTTCACACTCAGATGGTCAGGTAGAATGGAGGAGGAACCCCCACCACGGCTCATCTTATCTGTTTTATTTGCATGGGCTTGGGTTGACACTTGTCACCTGTGAAGCTGCATGATTCCATGAACATGCGTTCCTCCCAACACTTGGAAGTCACATGTCCTTCCAAAATAACTTAGGATAAAAACATATTATTCACATGTATTTTGGAATAATATTAAAATATTATTCCCAAGGACTTAAGCCCCTAGGCTCAACACTTAGCTCCTCTTCCCACCTTCCAACCCTTAATCCCTTGCCCACTCTATGGAAGCTTAGTCCCCTATCACTCATTCACTATGGTCGGTCTGCATGTGGTGGTGTTTATATTTTATTAATGTTCTGCATAGATACATGTACAAAATCATGCTCTTGGCCTTCAACACTTAGGCTCTCTGGCCTAACAATCACATAAGCCTACCAGCTTATATAAATTGGCTCACCAGCCTATACAACAAAATTACAATTCATTTCATCAACATGATTTACATCAGGGCTCAGCCTTGGGGACATTACAATCCCCCTCCCCTTATTTCTGCACTGTCCTCAGTGAAACTTTACACTGTATCTGCAAGCTTTTCAAAATTTTCAAAAAGATGTGGGTACTCTGCCCGCCTTAACATCTTCATGCTCCCATGTTGCATCCTCAGGACCATACCAGGTCCACTAGACCTTTACAAGCTCTATGGATCGATTCTGGAGCTGTTTGTTTTTCCTATCCAATATGTGCACAAGATGCACTTGTAGGACACCTTCTGGTTCCACCTGAATCACATTCTAATCGATAACATGATTAGCATTAGGTATATATTTCTTAAGCAATGAAACATGAAACACGTTATGTACAGTCATAGATGCAGGTAATGCAAGCATGTATGCAACTGGCCCAATCCTTTCCAGGATTTCAAAAGGCCCACAATATCTTGTTGCCAACTTGGCGCAGCTTCCCAGCTTCAGGGAACTCCTGTTAATTTTCACTTTCAAGAAAACATGATCACCCACTTTGAATTCTCTGTGGGTTCTGTTCTTATCAACATAAATTTTTTGCCTGTCCTGGGCAACTTTCAAATTTTGTTTAATTCTTATCATTTGGTCTTAACCTTAATTCAAATTTAAGCCTTAACCTTCTGGCACTCCATACATCTGGCGATGTATTCAACGATCTCTCTCTTCATACCCGACCAAAAATAATGGCTCTTGATTGCTGCCACAGTCTTCTAATATCATGGATGTCCAACATAAGTCACTTTATGCATTTCTTTTAGAATCGCAAGTCTCAAATCTTGGACATTGGGTACATATACTCTGTTTTTGTACAGAAGTATTCCATCAGCTCCCAAGGTGTAACTTCCCTCTTTTTGTGGTCTCTCACGCTGTTGTAGATTTGCTACCAAGTCTCTGTACTGCAAATTGGCACTTACAGCTTCCAAAATTCTATCCTTAATATCCATCCTGTACATGCTAATGGTTGTAGCATGAAATTCATGCACCTTTCTGCTGAGTGCATCAACCACCTTGTTTTCCTTCCCTTTGATATGCTTGATATCAAAGTCATATTCACACAAAAAATCCAACCACCTGCTTTGTCTAGGGTTTAAGGTTGGCTGCTCAAACAAATATTTCAGACCATGGTGGTCTATTCTCAATTCAAATCTTCTTCCCATGAGATAATGTCTCCATTTTCTTAGAGCATGGATGATTGTTTCCAGGTCCAAATCATGAGTGGCATAATTCTTTTCATGCTCTTTCAATTTCCTGGACTCATAACAGATTACAAATCCATCTGTGCACACCACGAAATCCATATTTGGATTTGCAATTCTCAGGATTGGAGCGCTGGTTAACAACTGCTTCAATCACTGGAAACTCTCTTCACACTCTTCAGTCCACTAAAAAAATTTCTCCTTCCTTTGCAAGGAAGTGATAGGGTGAGCTATCTTTAAGAACCCTGCAATAAACCTTCTATAATAGCCCGCCAGACCCATAAAGGATCTAACTTCTGTCACATTCCTTGGTGCTGACCATTCTTGGATGGCCTCAACCTTCTCAGGATCCATAACGATCCCTTCTTCTGAAATAATATGTCCCAAGTAATGGATCTATCTTTGATAAAATGAGCATTTGCTCAACTTGGCATACAGCTGGTGTTCTCTCAACACTTGCAGCACCATCCTCAGGTGTTATTCATGCTCTTCCTCTGACTTGGAATACACCAAGATGTCATCCAGGAAGACTATGACAAACTTGTCTAAATAGTTCCTGAATACAACATTCATCAAGCACATAAAAATAGCAGGTGTGTTTGACAGTCCAAATGACACCACTGTGAACTCGTAATGACCATACCTTGTTCTAAAGGAGGTCTTTCTAATATCATCATCCTTTATTCTTACCTAGTGATATCCTGATATGAGATCTATCTTCGAAAATATTTTCACACCCTTCAGTTGATCGAAAAGATCACCGATCCTCGGCAGAGGATACTTGTTCTTGACAATTACCTTGTTCAACTGCCAGAAATCAATGTACAGGCTCAACGTCCCATCTTTCTTCTTCACGAATAGGACCAGGGCACCCCAAGGTGACACGCTGGGGCAAATGTACCCCTTCTTCAAAATCTCTTCAAGCTACAATTGCAACTCTTTCAACACTGGCGTACTCATTCTATAAGGATCTTTCAACACCAGAGCTGCTCCAGGCATCAAATTTATAGAAAAATCGATGTCTCTCTTCGGGGGTAGTCCAGGTACCTCCTAAAATATGTCCTTGAATTCTGTGAGTACCTCATGGTTTTCGATTCTTGAGACTTCATCTCTAGATGCTTCCTCCACACGGGCTGCAAATAATTGACAGCCTTTCTTGTAGCACTTCTTCAGCTGCATGTCTGAGATTTCTCTAATAGCCACAGCTCTGGGAATTCCTTGGACTGTTTTCTGATTCCCCTCCTCATCCAGGCATGTAAAGCTCTTGTTATTACAATACAAGAGGGCATGGTGCTGGTCCAACCAGTCCATCCCAATTAAGCAGCCATAAGGGCCTAAAGGAAGAACATTCAATTCAGCCTTCGTGCTCAATCCATTCATGTCTATCGAATAGGATTTAACCAATTCAGTGACCTTCCTCTTGGTTCATGTAGCCAACTACACTAACCAAGACCTTTCATGTTTGCTTCTTGATAAATGCAAACTTTCCACCACCCTAGGATCTACATAACTATGGCTAGCCACTGAATTGATTAAAATACTAAATGGTCGGTTGTTGATCATACCTTCCACTTCAATAATGTGCGATTGAAATTCTTCTTGCTTGTTATCTAGAGCTACGTAGATCCTTGGCATCTTGCTACCCATATCCTCCATTGTTTCAGCTTGCTGAACATTGTGGATGGTTCTTGCTTTATGTTTTCTGTGGGGGAAATCCCTATACCTATGGTTCCCTTTACAGTCCCAACACTCCATAGGTGGCGGTCTGGACATTTTCTCACCCAATTCATCCTTTCTAGGCTCTTTGAAAGATGGTTGTCCCTAAGAAATTTTTCTGAAAAAGGGAGGCTTGTTTCCCTTCTGCCTCTGCTCTTTCCTGAACTTCTTTTGATTATCCCAAGCCTTCCGAAAAGTAGGTCTTTCTCTTTGTTGTTCATATAAGCATTTTTCCCTTCTTATTGTTTCTTCCATAGTCTTAGGATCATCATACTGAATCGTGTCACCAATAGAAGGTGGCAGTCCACTCAGATATCTCTAAATCTTGACTGCCTCATCTTTGATGAATGGTACATACTTCAGTAGCTCCAAAAACCTTCATTCGTATTCATTGATGGTGATGTTGCCCAACTTGAGTTCAAAGAACTCCTTCATATTTTTTTTATAGTACCTTTTGGTCAGGTATTTCTTCTCAAAATACCTCTTCAACTCCTTCCAAGTGATATCTTTCTCTCTGATGTGTTACACCTACACAAACTAATCCCACCACATGGATGTTTTTCCCTTTAGTTGATACATCGTAATTCTTCCTTCTGCATGAGGGGAATAATTCTGCAATTGGAAATATTTCCTCATGCCTAGAAACCATGTTTCAGCATATTCCTCCTTCTTATGTTCTCCATTGAACATTAGAGGCTTGATCTTGTTCATCTCCCCTTTCAATTCATCCACTCCAGATATTCAATATTTTCTAGTAGGGGATGGGCTTGAACTATTGTGTGCTTCCCTGCTGGAATGCTTTGGGGAGCGATGATGATGTCTGCTACCACTTCTCGATCTTCTTCTTCTCTCAGGGGTCCTGTGACTCTTTGTATTTCTTGAGCCACTCCCCTTCTCAAACATCCTTTCTATTCTTTCCAGACTCTTCAACATTTTTAAGTTGAATTCTCCCTACTGATCCTTGAACCTCATGAGCTTTCGACTATCATCTCGGCAAGCCTGGGCATCTTTCTACAATCTTTCAATGAGTTTCATCATATGTCCTTCCTTATCCAATTCTCTTCCATGCCCATTAGAGTTCAATCCTTCGACTCCCAGGTTGACATCCCTTCCTTCTCTTTCTCTCTCTGAAATGGAGGCAATCCGCACCTCTTCCATTTCTATACTTGGCATAGATTCACGGTTGTCCTGACAATCGTTGAACTCTGCACACACAATGTGCAATCAAATGAAGTTTGTCAGGCCCTTAAACCTTCAAGAAAACTTACAACATTCATAAACCAACATGGAAAAGAAAAATGTTTCAATTCCATTAAGTTTTCTGAGCTCTGTTAGGCTCTGCAAAATTTCGGGACTTCAAAACTTCGGGGTCTTGGTCGACAAAGATCCAACAGTTAAATCCTCGGTGGTTCTTTTGTCTTCAAAAATTTTGGGACTTCGGCATTTCGGGTTTTCAGGTGATAGATCCCTCTTTCTCCCTACCCTCATAACCAAAGGCACCTTTCGCAACTCACAATCTCGCGAGTTCATGAGTCGAAGACCCTTGACTCCTCTTCCTCCAAACGTCGATACCCAAGATGCGATACAGGTATGGTTCCCTCCTCGCTAATGCCTGCTACATATAACTGTAGGCTAGGGATAAGTGCTAGCACCTCTCGCAACTCGCGACTTCACGAGTTGGAGTGTTGAACCCTCGTGCTCCTCCTTTGTGAATCCCGAAATCTTGATTTACTTTACCCTCCAGGCCCACATAGCACAAATGTCTCCACATCTACAGTGGCGAGTGGTACCCTCAGGAGGGTGCACATTATCTATGTTTACGTCATCGGGTCCCACCATGGCACATGGTACACACCCATGTGTCCACGTCCATTCCAAGTGAAATCCAACGATTGGACCTTTCTCAAATCTATGGCACAAATCCTTTCTGCATTTCGGGGTTTTGGGCATTGAGAGTTCGTGCATCCACACCTCTCAAACTTCCATTTTCCGAAATCTTGAAATTACTGGCTACCCCTCCACTTGATCCAATGGTCAAGATCCTATCTTATGATCTATGGTGTAGATCGTTTCGGAATTTTGAGTCTCGCTATTTCGCGACTTGCGAAAAAAGGTTCTTCCCTTTTGGTTTCCCGGGTGCCGAAACGTCGTTCGGAAGCCACGTGTTCCCCCGATGGACAGTCCCGATGAATTCGGTGTTTCGTGTATCATGATTTCCACGTTCCTTTGCAAATCCAAAGGGTTTTAAAACCCTGCACATGTTTTCCAGATCTAACGGTCACGAGGGTTCTCCTTTCCCCCGAGTAGATCCTACGTCTCCAACACTTCTTGTGTGGATTTCTCTCTCCCTATGGCTAGATACCACATCGGCTATGGTTTCATAACACCGCTACACCTCCTGAGCTCGGTAACATAGTAAAGTAACTCCTTGACACTCAGGAGCATTCAAAGGTCCGAAATTGGTCCTCCAAACACAATTTCTCCTCAAACCCTCAGTCCAAAGACCACTCAACTGGCCCATCTAGGCTCAACGTCGAAACCTTCTCTCTGATACCATTATGTAACACTCTTTCATTTGAAGCTGTAACGCTTTGATACCATACTATAACACTCTGATCTCATGCTTAATTATATATATATATATATATATAAGTCATGCATTTAAGGAAATGAAACACACTTAAACTCAGAGTGAGTATAAGAATTACTGTTATTATAAATAATCAATGGTTTTTACATTAATTCATATGCACAGCAGAATACATGATAATTATAAATACACATACATGTAGAAGCGTAATTAAAAAAACCATCTAGTACTTATCTTTGAAACAGTGGTAATTCCACCAACCAGGTGTAGGCCTTCCATGAACCTCCCAGCCTTAGACCACACTGCTCATTAAGCTCAGCAGTAGGTTACCCCTGAGATGGGACTAATATCCACCCCACGGCAAGGAATCCTAGGCTAGGTTGAGGTTACAAGAAAAACACATAGTCACAAGGAAGGAATTCTCTCCCAGGAACCATTCATACTCAATGCCCACAGAATCTCCTTCCCCATATGCGTGTTCCACCCCAGGAGTATACACCTTCTATGAAACCTAGACAATCCTTCGGCTACTAATCTCCCTTGCCTTGGGTTTCAGCAACAGACCAGACCGGAAGTCTGGGAAATCTATGGAAGCTACAGGGTTCCTTCCAGGAGTTCTCTCCTTTCCTCTGCGCACTCTCTCAACTAGAGAGAGTCGCTCACAGGCCAAGCAACCTGTTATTCCAAGTTCAATCACCTCTCTTACCTAGAGAGAATGTTGTACAAACTAGCCAACAAGCCACAAGCAGTCCAACACTATGTGACCACAACATCCAACGAGGAAAACAAACATGGGCTTTCCAATAGGCTTAGCAATGATAGGATGGTCTCACAGTTATGGCTTGGGGAAAAAGATTCCATATACAGGCTCGATCTGTTCAGACAAAGGATGTCTCGGCTTTCCAGAAATCAACACGAGATATCCCCGAAATCAACACAAACTTTTCTCATGGTTTTAGAATTGCCCGAGGTCTCATGCAGAGGTCAGATCGGTTCATGCTCAGACGGTCGGGTAGAATGGAGAAGGAACCCCCACCACGGCTCATCTCAGCGATTTTATTTGCATGGGCTTGGGTTGACACTTGTCACTTGTGAAGCTACATGCTTCCATAAACGTGTGTTCCTACCACCATTTGGAAGTCACATGTCCTTCCAAAAGAACTTAGGATAAAAACATATTATTCACATGTCTTTTGGAATAATATTAAAATATTATTCCCAAGGATTTAAGCCCCTAGGCTCAACACTTAGCCCCTCTTCCCACCTTCTAGCCCCTAATACCTTGCCCACTCTGTGGAAGATTAGTCCCCCATCACTCATTCATCATGGTCGGTCTGCACGCAATGGTGTTTATATTTTATTAATGTTCTGCATAGATACATGTACAAAATCAGGATCTTGGCCTTCAACACTTAGGCTCTCTAGCCTAACAATCACATAAGCATACCAGCTTATATAAATTGGCTCACTAGCCTATACAACACAATTACAATTCATTTCATTAGCATGATTTACATCAGGGCTCATCCTTGGGGACATTACAATGACTCACCACTTTGGCTCTTCGAGCTTTGGGAGTTTCAACTCCTCTACGCTCTCTTTTTCCCGGAGCGCTTTCCCTCGTAGTTCATGATATATTGATGTGTGTCCTCCTTCATGAACAACAAATATGAGTGACTTTGGCACTTCAGGCTTCAGGAGTTTCAAACTCACAACACTTGCCTCCTCCCGAAGTATACGATCTCTTGACGCTTGTCTCCCCCTTGATCGGACGACCACTATCCACTTCGACTCTTTAGGCTTCGATAGTTTCAGACTCCTGCACACTCATTCCTCCTTCGCAATGGATGGTTGTGATCTCCTTCATCCTTCGGGACTTTGTGAGTTTGTCACACTCCACACTTGAAATCCTTCGAAGTGAATTTCCCCGAAGTCTGAGATATGTTGACACGTACCCCTCTGGAGACCAATGACCAGGATCTACTTCGGCTATTTTTCTTTCTCCTCGATCACAAAACTTATGAATTTCTATCACTATGGAGTTTTGGATCTTTCTCCACCTTCAAACCTGTATTGAATGACTATCGATCCTTTACACTCAGATCCGACGAGTTGGGATTTGTTTCCTCCTCATCGCTCTTATTTTCTTTCCTGGACATAGATCTAATGGTCCAGACTCCTTCCAACAACATATTTGATGACTTATGTTGCTCCTTCTCCTAAGATTTGTTTCTCAAACCCCTTTCTCCTTATAGGGTTGCCTCGAAACTTATACTACTTTTGGATCCTTGCACTACTTGCAACAGATCTTTGTGTACCTTCACGAGAAAACTCAAGCTATTTCTCTCGAGCTTTTTCAGTCAAGGACTCTGTCGATGCACTCCTTGCATCTAGGCTCAGTGTCAAAACCATGGCTCTGATATGAATTTGTAACGTACCCTGGCCACAAACACCTTTGTTGGGCAACGCCACATAAATATCTTATCTTCTAAAACTAGCTCTGATACCAATTTGTAACGTACCCTAACCACAAATAGACCAGGCAACGCCACTGCAGAACATACATATATACATAATATGCATTTCTAATGAATTAAAAAACAATTCACACAGAGTTACTACTACCATACAGACTCAAATGGAATTGACAGTAATTCCTACATGCAATGAAACACATGATAACATCTCAAGAATCACAGGCATGCATAACATACATAATTAAGCATGAAAATGATACTTATATTTTAACTAGAGTAAAACCACAAACTGTGTGCAGACCTTCCACGAACCTCCCAACCTTAGGCCACACTGTTCATCACTCTTAGTAGTAGGTCACCCCCAATATGGGACTAAACTCCATCGGGAAAGGGATTCCTAGGCTAGAAAACATCAATAGGAAAGCCACATATTCTAAGAGGAAGGATTCTCTCCTAGGATCCACTTATGCCCACTACTCACATAATCTCATTCCCCACATGTCTGTCCCACACCAGGAGTATACACCTTCAATTTTATGCAGTCCATCAGCTGCTCCACCTCCCTTACCTTGGGCTTCAGCAATAGGCCGGACCGGAATTCTCAGAGCTCTGTAGAAACTACGAGACTCCCTCCAGGATAACTCACCTCCTCAACACACTCTCTCACCTGAAGATAATTTCTCATAGGCTTGAAAACCTACTTCTTAAATATACAAACACCTCTCTCACATGGAGAGAGAGTTGCTCACAAGACTGAAAACCTGCTTCTTCAACCACAGGATTGACAACTCGCTTCTTCAACCACAACAACTAAATTGGGTAAGGCAATGGACAGATCGGTAATTTATAGAGGTGTAAAAATGGTCATCGGTTCAGAAATGGTGGAAATGGATAGCTTCAGGATTTCTCAGTGCGTGAATGAACTCGTGAGGAGAGATGGGCAGACTGTCTAGCATAGCCAAAAATGATGAAAGCATGAGCCAAACTCTGGGCGTGAACCCTCCTACAAGAGAGAGATTTCCCCCTATGTGTGCATGACTTCCTGAGTGAGTGAGTCCCCCCATGCATGTGCCCCCTTATGTCTGCATGTTCCTGAGCCAACACCTGTCGCTCAGGAAGCACATTCCTTTCCTTTTGGAAGTCCTTGTCCTTCCCTAGGAACTTAGGATAAAAATATATCCTTTTAAACAACCTTTGAAATAATAATAGTAAATTCTTATTCTCTTGGACTTAAC
Organism: Picea sitchensis; assembly: GCA_010110895.2. Taxonomy (NCBI): domain Eukaryota; kingdom Viridiplantae; phylum Streptophyta; class Pinopsida; order Pinales; family Pinaceae; genus Picea; species Picea sitchensis. Next base: position 12,653 of record SNQJ01S0139805.1, on the reverse strand, counting down.
CCTTAGGATTAGCCCCCTTTCCAACCTCTTATCCCCCTCTCCCTTACCCAACCTAGTAGATCTTAGTCACCCATCACTCTTTATTCGTGGTTGGTCTACATACAACGATGTTTTTATATTAATAATATGAATATTTACATGTACAAAACATGCTCCTAGCCTTTAACACCTAGGCTCTCCGGCCTACTAACACATAAGCCTACCAACTTGTAATTGTTCATCTCACCATCCTACAAAACATGTTTACAATTCATAATACAAGTGGGGATCATCCTTGGGGTATTACAAAGAGCATGCGGAACTCTCGAGTTTCAAAGTGGACTGAGAAATGAATTTTGTTTTTGGGTGCAAGAATTGTTGGACAAGGTTTTTCTAATCCCACTGATAAACAGAGTTGTAGAAATATAGAGTGATTGATTGACAAATCACTGCAATTTCCCTTTCTTGGAGGATAGGAAACTAATATGCCATATTTCTTGTGGGAGGAGGAGAGTGGCCTCCATCCCTGATTGTTTCTAAATAGGAGGAAGAATTCTAGGTGTAATGGTCAAGACCGATCTTGACCTAAAGACACTCTGGATTTATGAACTAGGATACTTAGTAAGTAACATAATTCAAAATTGCATTTGGGATTTGAGGGAATAGTCCAAATGATATTAGACATTTAATTGGTATAAACTGGTTGACTAAATTTTGATCCTGAATGTGGTAAAGGAAGTGTTGGGGCACTTCTAGAAGTCCAATGGGCCAGATTGACATCCAGTGGTGGATGGTAGCCATATAGATATAGTTGGTACCTAGTTCGGTTGATTATGTTACCTTGGGCATGGTTGTAATTTCCCATATTGTATTTATAAGATGGGTAATGTTCCATGGAGGTTGAGGAAAGAGTGTTTTCTTGCTAGCTTTTATCGTATAGAAAGGGAACATAGTTATGACTATGCCTGATTCAAATTCCATGTGGATATCATGTGAATGACTACAATCTCTCAACTGAGAGGGAAAATCAGTGTTGAGTGTTCCTATGAGGCTTGTCATAAGGATGGAAGCAATATCCTTGGAGGAGGATCTAGAAGTCTGATAGGTAAATGTGTAAATGATGCACATGCATGATGTAAGGATATATGTATATTAAAGGCACGGTATGGCTACCTTGATGAGTGATATGTAAGGAAAGAATTGCACTACCAAGATTAAGTGAATACCATGGATGCATGGTTAAATCAATTTTGAAGAGTCATGAAATTTATGTTTTGAATGATATCTTAAGGGGGATGAACTCCATTCCCCCAGGAAAGACTAGTATAAATAAATGAAAGAGAAAATGAGAAAGGATGGTCTGTTGTTAGGATAAGAGACAAATGATTATGCCTTGGGAATCAAATGAGAATTATTTTGAACAATCATTAGTTGACTAATTTTAAAGTAGAGATGTATGTAGGCTGTGAAATATACCCATGGAAGCTACACACAGACTTTGATTATGCATATGGTTAAGTACATCATGGATGTAAGTTAACAAAACTAGAATATGTATAGATACATGATTTGGGTGCATGAAAAAGATGCATGTTTATATTCCTTATGGAATATTTGGTAAACAACTAAGGCTAACTCAAGGCTGAGGCCATCACAGATAGTGATGGATGTGCAATAAGGAAGTTGCATGTTGAGGGAGTTCCCTATGGAAGAACTGTGTGAAAGCTCTGTCAGGAGGTCAAAGTCACAACCCTAATAACTACTAAGAAACTAAGCAATGAGCTACAAGCTTATATATATATATATATATATATATATATATATATATATATATATAAGAATCTTGGATTGCATTTTGAAATTTTCATGTAATGAATAGAAGACTAATGAATGAATAAATAAGTATGTTTGATTGAATAGGCTTGGCTGAAGCCATTTTACAAAAAGGTAGTGAGGCCTTTAGAGATAACTTAGTTGGGTTGAAAAGTCCCAAGCGGTGTAGAAAGAATTGGAAGAAAGGGAGAGCCCTCAATTCTTTTTTTGTTGAGCATTATGTTTTCTCTGGGATGAGAGAGATAGTACGCAGATGAAAGTAAATGTTTTTTCACCATAGTGATGGTGGTCGTATTGTTGTAGAAACAATCAAGATTTTTTTGTGTTTCACTCATGAAAACATTAAGGATAAGGTGATGAAGTCCATAAAGATGTGCTAGGACATGTCTCAAAATGTTTTATTGTCTTAATGATTATGCATGAAATTTTTGAAAGGAAATTGTATACCACAGATACCCAAGTAGAGTATGATTCAGGAAGAAAACCCTGATCGAATCGGGATACTCAAGAACTTGAAAAAGGAGATGAATGCAAGTTGATCATCGGAGGGAAGACCGATCACAATCATCAAATCGAATTCAATATACACTGGAGTTAACAGATCAAACACCGGTCTTTCGATTTGATCGATGGTTAGGGATCATTGCGGAGCGTGAAGGTGAAATTAACTGATGTTCTAGTTCACAGCCCACAATCAACCAATGTCATTGATCTTGTTGGGGTGGAAGATCAATGACCATGATTAGACAGAGTCGGGTGAACATTTTCTAGATTGGGCCTCGAAATCACTGTGAACCATCGATCTATGAACAAATATCGATGGTTGGGAATCATTGCAAAGTGAAAAGGTGAAATTAATGTATGTGCTAGTTCACGACCTGCAATCAACCAACTTCGTTGATCTCGTCGGGCTGAAGAATCAATGACCACGATTAAAAGAGTTGGGAAATCACTTTTTAGATTGTGGATATTGAACTCTCCAATACAGAATGAGCATATTGGGATTCTGCAATTGTTGTGAACCATCGATCTATGAACGATCAGTGGGAGAACCTACAAGTAACCCATGCATTAATGTCTCGTAAAAATCGTACTGTGACTGGGTTCCATTGTTGATTTTAGCACATCGAAGCTCTGTATCAACCTAAATTCTCAGCCAAATACTGATGTGTTGGAATTATTATTATTAGCTATAAATCATGTGGTTAAAATTGATCGAGGGCTAAGATCGATGACCCACAATCATTGTGGAGATTGCATATGCACATGGGTTAACATCGAGACCTATACCCATAATTTAAATTCAATATAGCGTTGTTTTGAGTTTGGGATCCGATCGTATATCGGACGACCTGTATCCATTACGAATATCAGAAGGAGAATTAAACCGTGAGCTAGTTGACGTTCCACAATCCCTTGCAACCGTTGGATCTATGGGAAGATAGATCTTCATCGTCAAATTGCAGACAAGGGGTTTAACTTAGATCATAACACCCAGACATAGGAGATGAAAGGGTAGCACCTAAAAATAATAGAGTTGAGGTCACAACTCTTGGTCACATGGAGATGAAACGGAGTTCCTTCAGGCCAGTCAAGGAAGATAGAGTTTATCACTCTATGATTAGACAGTGGTTGTGGGGGCTGGTTCTATGGGAATCAAGGTGCTCATAGTTAGCACGTTGCATGGAATGCATTTTTACATAAGAGGGAAGAGGACGGATTTCCCATTAAGGAAGCAGGACCTTCCAGTACTCTACCTAAGTTATAGAGGTATTAAAGAAAAGAGAATTTCTTGGGTGGCCATGTGTGTTAGAACCCTGGTTACTAATGAAGGAAGAATGCTTGGGTGAATTCATGTGAAAATTTTAAGTTTCATGTGTATTGATTTGGGATTGTGGTCGGTCTGTAGCAGGAAGCATGATCCTTCTGTAAGAGTGAATGAAAATGAATAAAGCATATGGTGAAGAAGTTGGTTGAATTCAAGCACACCTTGGCAAGAGTGCCTAACCTGAAAATTGATAACCTGAAATTGGTGCAAGGGTGCATTGGGTATGAATGTGGCCACAAATGTTGGCACATTCATTAAAGTCAATTGATATTTGAATTTCATTTTGAAAAGTTGATATACTGAACTGATGCATGTGTGAGGAATGAAATTTCCTTTTTTTTGTATCATCGAATAGATAAAAGTGATTTGATTGTTAGCATGCACATTTTAAGAATTTTTTGTGATGACGTTATAAAGGTGCAGTGAAAATATATGTGCCTGGGAAACTAACAATTTGTTTGGCTGATTGAAGTTGAAAGTGTAGGAAGCAAAGGGGTCTTGGATATGGAAGTGTTGTAAGCCCATAAGGAAGACAAAAATTTCATGTTGAGCCAAACTGCTATGGGAAGGAAAGTCCCATAATTGGTGGATCGGGTTCCGTGTGGAACAGATCTTAAAAAAAATGTGGAATTTAGAAATATGTGAGAAGAAAAGATTTGTCCAGAAAGGACAGATGAAGACTATCAAGCTAAAAAGCATGAAAGAGGCCACTGTTGAGACATGAGAACCCCGTGGTAAGTCATGATCGCGTATAATATGTTGTGTTGAGGTAACACAAGCCGAAGGGTCTCTTCGATAGAGAAAGTTTGAGGTATTCCTCAACTGTAAGGCTCGATGAAGTCTCTGAAATTCTTCCTGTGTGAAAAATCCTTGGAAAGGCAAGATAGATCACCCGAGGAACTGCATAGTAGAGAAGGGGATTCCTGAGCCTGGGCGTAGAGGGTGAGTGACCAAAAGAAAGAGGAGACTTTGATAGTTCTTGTAAAATATTGATTGGGATCATGCACACAATGGGTGTGTCAAGGAAAAACAACGATCCTGGATAACAAGACATCCATGTGGATACAAATCAACAAACTACGCATAAGTATTGGGCTAGATTATGAAATTTTATTAGAAATTTTTTGCAATAATAAAATGTTTTCACATGAGACTATGATTAATGTGCCTGTTGTCCAAGAATTATTGTAGGAAGGTGACCAATATTAAGAGTCTGAGAAAGGACCCAACCGAGGACAAAGGTCAAGACTTCTGAAGTGGCTGAATAAGAAAGGCATGACAGGTGTTACTGAGAAAGAGCACCGAGGACCGTGTTCCTTTTAAGGGGGAGGGAATTGTAACACCCATGTTTCCCCCAACTTGTAATTAACCATTAATTAGGATTACCATGCTATGGAATGGGAACAATGTAAATGTATTATTGTTTAATTACCAATAACTGACTGTGGGCCTGAAGCCTTGAAAGTACTAGCCATGATATCACTAGAGGAAATAATGTGAAAACGATAAGAGGACAGTTAATAAGAAAAAGGATCGGTGGTTGAGCCCTCAACCACCCCCATGAATGGAAGAATGATATAGCTACAAAAGTTCATATCAAAGTACCATAGGGCCTGACAGACCCAAGCTGACCCAGGTTTCCTTCTGACAGGAGGAAACAGGATAGCAGGGATGTGCGTGGAAGGCACACAAAATAATATAAAGAGAAGAATGGAGAATGTGAAGAGGACTTCATCAAAGAACAAGCCAAAGGCCACGAGCTTGATGCTAAGAAAGCACCTGATAAACCTTGTGGAAGATGTGAATAAGAAAGGATCATTGATAATTGGCATAAATTCCATGGTGATATCATGCCTTGGGATGACGGTGGCCAGAGCGCTAAGAATGAATGCCTCTAAGCCTATGGTTGGGTGGAAGGATGAACACCCACAGTCAGTTAGTTGGCTACTACCTGTAATAGATAATCATTCTCATATCCTATGTATTTAAGTGGTAACTGTGAATTAAAGTTGGATATCCTTCAAATGTTGTAGGGACGTGCATGTTTTCTTCATGGTTATGTTGTATCCATTCAATTTTGCCTAGTTGTGTATTTAAGAAAATAAGGAATTCTCGGGCTTGTACACATAAATGCCTGGGACCTGTGGTGGATCAAGTTAAAATAAAAGAAATGTGAATTTGTTGACCTTGGGCATAGTCCCACATGTGCATGTCGACACTTCCAGTCGTTCTGAAGGAAGGAGTTTGTTAATATCAGGAGAGGTAGTGCATGTATGCACAGAGTCTCTACGAGGTGGGAAGAGACCAAGAACCCCCTTAAGTTCTAGAGTTTATAAATCGACACAAGGGGTGCAGGAAAGGTTTCTCTAACTGTTAAGTTCAGTGGAAATAGTGAAAAATACCTAAGTACTTAAGGAGATGATAAATCTCAGGAAGGATAGAAATATTTAAGACCCGAAAGGGGAGATCCTTTCATTTGGAAGATGAATGGATGAGATTAGTTCAGGAGAATTCAAAGTTCTTCACGATCATCGAATCTGGAGAAGGAACACAGGTGTTAACCCTTATATCCCTTTGTACTTCACAGGTCCGATGAATTGAGCATATTCTTCGTATGGGAGGTGAATTCCCTGAAGTCCCTAAGTTAATGTGGGTTGTATATCTGAGGATGCCTTAGGAACTATCTCGACCATCAGATCTATGATATAGTTAGCCCAACATTGACCACTTTGGGAGGATAGAGGGTTGGTAACACCAAAACCCCCGAAGTCCCGAAGTTAATGTGGACCATGGATCTAAGGATCGTTCGAGATACCTCACAGTCATTCGATCGTGGGGACGTGTGTAATTACATAAATATCAGGTGGGGGACCATGTGTCAAGTGATGAAATTTCCAAGTGTCCCTCTCGGAGTGGCACACATGGGGACCCAAGGGACCCTTGAACAAAAGTTACGAGTCGTAGATCTCTAGGGTAATGTAGAAAACCTCAAACCATCATATTGAGGCTGTGGTCATCCCAACGCTGACCGAATCCAGGAGAAAAGAGGAGTGCGTCGAACAAGAAATCTCAAAGGCTAGAGAGCCAGAGTTCATCCGAGTCATCCTTCATCTAAGGATAGGTGTCAGTAGATCTTCCACTTTGGAAGATAGCCACTTCAGAAGAAAGTGGGATCACATGAGTTAAGAACTCTAGAAGCCCAAACTTCCTAAGTAAATCATGACCATCGATCTAAGAGAGGCACGCTTTAGCAAATCACGGAGTCTGGAAGTGTGAACATTGGAGGAAAGGATGTGGAGCATTGAATAAAAATCATTTGAAGCTCCAAGGGTAAGGAATAATCCTAACCGTCTGGTGTTAGAACACATGGGGGATGGAGATTTACTCTGGGTGAAAGTCACTCTAGAGGAATTAAAGAATAAAGGTACGATAACTCTCAAAGGTCAGAGAGCTAGAGTTCATCAAAACTGTTCATAGGAATAGGACACGTGGCGTGAGATCTATTTCTTTGGAGGATTGGTACTGTAACATACCCAGCCAACCACAGGGCGGGGCATGCTACCTTCAAGCCCGCCCTTGGAATTATTTCTCTTGCAGATACCTTTAAAAATTTAAGGATGCATGAAAGAAAATACTTTAACGACATGCACAACAAAATCCAACAAGCATGCATAGTCTAAGGATTCAGTTAAGCGATAATTAAATATACACAACAAAAATACATTCATATACATGTAAATGATACCATAACAGAGAGCACTTATCTTTATGAAATATGACACCAACTAGCTATAGACCAAGGAAGTTCGACCCAAACGTAGACACTATTATTCCAAATCTCAATAATAGCATCACCCCCGAGCCGAGGCTATGAATCCACAAGGATGGTTCCAGAGTGTTACTTGGCTTCCCAAACCAGTCAGCACCCAAGCTCTCACAGGCTTCCCAGATCTCATAGGCTTCCCATCTCTCACATCAATCCAAGTACCCATATCTCCTCTACCTAGCTTGCACCACTCGAGAGAATAAACCTCCACCCTTCTCTGCCACACAGTCCCTCAGGCAATCCTTCTTCTTAATTCAAGCTCCAGTGAAACTGGTCCATAATCACGATGATGGAACTCTCAGGACTCACAATTGTGATAAACGCTGGACACAGGCAAATGCATCTCAGACATGCAGGCCCCAAGTTGCGGCTAGATCACTCCAGCAATCACTACAACCAACTATCCCGTGGCTAATTCTTCGGCAGTTTGGTTCCCTTTCCCAAGACAATCCATAGATGATGGATGGATCAATGAATGGGTAAGTGGGTGCATGGAACTGCATGCGTGAAAGTGTGTGAGGGATAGAATGGTGTGAATGAAAAAGTGAAGGAGAAAACAAGCCAATGAACAACCCTCCCATCAGACCAGAGGTAGGTTTAAGTAATTTGAGGGACAATCAAGAACCTCCTGGCCTTCCCCAAGAAGGTCACGTAACCAATCCCCTCCCTTAGAAAAAAAGGGTAATTAGGATAGGAATAAACACTTAGACCCTCAATCCCACCTCTCTTATGGAATCATAGCCCCCTATAACTCTATTCCTTGTCGGTCTAGTAGAAAACCGTGTATTTATTATTAATAACGATAAACACATTACATGTCTTGGGCACACTAGAATTTTAATAATTGTTTTGGGCACTCTGGCCTCTCAGCATTGTAACAATATATTATTTAAAATGGGGGTTCAAAACCTCGGGTGTTACATCCTCTCCCCCTTATTTTGGCACTGGCCTTAGTGCATACACAAAAATAGAGATCAAAATCTCAAATTTATTCAAAAAGTTGTGGGTACTCTACTCGCATGGAATCTTCACGCTCCCAGGTAGCATATTTAGGACCATAGTAGGTCCACTGAACTTTTACCAGCTCCATAACTCAATTTCGAAGCATTTTGACTTTTTTGTCCAATACCCGCACTGGCTAAACCTGAAAATATCCCTCTGTCTCTACCTGAATCAAATGCCAATCAATAACATGGTTAGGATCATGTACATATTTCTTTATTAAAGAGACATGAAATACATTATGCACATTCATGGAAGCAGGCAATGCAAGCATGTATGCAACTGGCCCTATTATGTCCTATATTTCAAATGGACCACAGAATTTGGCTGCCAGCTTTGTACAACTACCCAATTTCAAAGAAGTTTTTTTGGGATTCACTTTCAAAAGTACATTCTCCCCTACTTTAAAATATCTAGTTGTCATGCTCTTGTCTGCATAAACTTTCTATCTATCCTGACCTACCATTAAATTTTTCTTGATCTTGACCACCTGGTCTTCCATGTCCTTGAGCAACTCTGACCCAAGTACCAATCTATCTGTTGGGTTGTCCCATCTTACTAGAGTATCTCATTTCTTACCATACAAGGCTTCAAATGGGCTCATTCTCAATGAAGCTTGATACCCATTATTATATGAATACTCAACCAAGTGTAAGTAATCTTCCCACTTAGATGGCTTATCCATCACATACATTCTCAACATGTCTTCAATTATTCGATTGAATCTATCTGTTTTCCCATATGTCTGGGGATGATATGTTGTGCTAAGGTTTAGATTTGTGTCAAATCCTTTAAACAATCCCCTCTAGAAATTGGAGGTAAAATTTGTATCTCTATCCGAGACAATTGTCCTAGGTATCCCATGCAACCTAGCAATTTCCTTAATGAAAATTTTTGCAATATTAGTCGTTGTATGCAGTCTTCACAGGCACAAAATGAGAAACCTTTGTTAATTTGTCAACCACCACCATGATTGAATCATGTTGCTTATTCGTTCTGGGTAATCTTGTGATGAAATCCATGGTGATCACTTCCCATTTATTCTCTGGAATTGATAATGGATGTAGCAAACCCACTGGGTGCCTATGCTCATCCTTTAACTTCTGACATTCCATACACCAAGCGATGTAATCATCAACTTCCTTCTTCATTCCTGGCCAAAAGAAATGGCTTATTACTGTTGTAACTGTTTTCTAGTAACTGGGATGTCCAACTTAAGGAACATCATGCATTTCCTTTAGTTCCAAATCCCTCAGTTCTCCATAACTAGGAACATAGATTTTATTTTTATGCATGAGTAGTCCTTCATCCTTTATCTCATACTCCTTTGTTTTCTGTTGTACATCTCCTTGCTATAAGTTTTCCTTTACCTATAGGTAATCCTGGTCTGTAAAAAGACCATCTAAAATTCTTCTCTTCAAGTTTGACTGATGCATACTAAAAATAGTAGAAGGCATGATATGCACTCTTCCACTAAGTGCATCAACAACTTCATTCTCCTTTCCCTTGATATTCTTGATATCGAAGTCATATTAACTTAAAAATTCCATCCATCTTGTTTGCCTAGAATTCAAGGCTGGCTATTCAAAAAGATACTTCAGGCCAATGTGGTTTTCCTTAATTCAAATTTCTTCCCCATGAGTTAATGTGTTGGCCATTGGTTATGGAAGCAAGAGAAGATCAAGGAAGAAAAAGGAAAATGTGAACTTCGCCGAAGACACAGTGACTTTTACTGGGTCAAAGTGAGAAAAAGAGAAGAAAAGATGGAGTGAAGCAAGCCATTGGACAAGGAGATCGAGGATGACAGATCAACAAGAAAGAAGGATTGTGGAAAACTCAGCAAGTGGAAAAATCCACCGTTAGATTCTTTGGAGCACCACATGAGAAGGAAGGAAAGACAGACTGGAGAAGCCATGAAAACACAGGTCAAGTTAACCTAGGGTTTAGACACCTAGGATTTTGGTATCTAGGGTTTTGGACACCTAGGTTTCAGCCTAAGGATGTCGATGAGATATTGTAATGTATAAATAAAGGTCATGAGGACCTAGTTTGGGTTGGTACGGTATTGTTGGGTATAGTTATATTGATGTTAAGAGTGATTATTTTTGTGTGAGAGGGAAGCGTTAAGTGTGAGAGCCTTCTGGTATTGTAAGATCTTCATCTGGGTGCGAAGATCGACCCTACAGTTGGGTGCTCAGGAAGAGGAGAGAAAGAGAGGAGAAGAAAGAGGATATGCTAGATAAAAGCATAGACAAGAACTTTGTGCTTCATCCTAATATATTATAAAGCACAGTTCTATGGACGTAGCCCTAGAGAGAGGGTGAACCATGTATATTTGGTGTTGTGTGTGATTAGTATTTTGTCTTTTTTCGTTGATATATTGTGATGCATTACTGATCTGATAAGTAGATGTGCAGAGTAGATCCAAGATGATAAGTGATATATGAATGTTGTGTTGTTCTTGTATTAGATCCACTTGACATTTCCCTTGGTTGTATACACTTTTGTCCTGCAACCCCCCCATAGTTGCTTCGGGTAAGACTGCATATTCTTCACAGGTGTAGTCGAAAGGGCCAGTAGTTAGGGCTTGTTGGGGCTCTCTTGGAGCTGAACCCTAGGTTTTCCCTTGTGCTAAAAAATGGTTCCATTGTCGGGACATGAATCTTCTTGAGGGAATGTCAAGGTGGTTCCCATGAGTGAAAAATATTCAGAAGTGGATAGAGGATCAAGAAAAGCACTTCGTGTTGGATTACTGAGAGGGGGGGGTGAATCAGTAATAGCATAATTATAATACTTTTTCTTCAAATGTTATATCAATGTGGAATTATTATCCAATAATGAGCAGTAAGAAATAAACAATCACACACATACATAGTACACTAGTGTTTTACGTGGAAACCCAATTCGAGAGAAAACCACAAAATGCTTTTTCTTATATGTCTTGAAGAATTACATTCATCGAAAGCACCAACTTCCTTTTCTTTCCAGTGCAACTGGAAGGAGGCTCCAACCCCCTAGTTTCTCAGGCTACAACCTGAGGGAAGCTTGTAGAGACCTAAATTAATTAAGCCTAATAAAATTCATAAATTTAAATAGATAAGATTACTTTGATTCATAAACAATAAGTAATTTCTTTTATTCAGCATATAAGCAGCAGAAATTTAATTTTATGAACAACATGCTAATAATTTTAAATAGCCATCACATGTTCATGAAAATGTGTACATAAAAATGCCTCTATCTGATGCTAAATTCCCAACCTCGTGTTGCCTTCTCTGCTGCTTTGCCCAGACTCTGCTTGATGCTCTGACCAAACCCTGCCCAAAACCAACTAACCACCCAGCCAGCTAGGAGTAGCCTATCCATCTCCCTAGCTCTGGGATTCCATGAGGATTCCTAGCCCCCGAGCCCAAAACTCCTAGCAACCTGGTGCCCCATGCAACAGTTCACCCAATCTCCAAAACCAAACTCCCAAAACAGGAAATACAATCCTCCCCTCAAAATAATGCTTCCTCCCCAAATTTTCATAATGCTCTCCCGTAATCCTATGCCCAGTCATATCCCCCTCATTCATATCCTCCTCCTTCATTTAATGCCACCCACCTTATCCCTCCATTTACTACCTTATCCCTCAATTCAACACCATATCCCCTGTCATACATAAAGTTTCATAATGATTAAATTAAAGTTATTAAGCCCTTTAATTCTTTACCCAAATCATTGAATGTGTTAAGTAATCAATTAATTAATTAATCGACATTTATTAAACAATAAATAAATAAATAATATTATTATTAGTTAATCATTACTTAACTAATACACATTAAGAAGAAACCCTATGTAACTATTTAACTGGGGTTGTTACATACACCCACCCTTCAAGAAACTTTGTCCCGAAGTTAAAGTATTCTATGATACAAGGGAAAAGAAACATGGTCCACACATTCATAACAAATAACCATCATTATTAGTAAGTAAGCCAAGAAACTCATTCATACTAGTGTACATGTGCAAGAAATGCATGTGTAGCCAGTACATAAAAGTCTCGTGCATGTACTAATAATCAATAACTATCACCCTTATAGTAATTTAAGTATGCATCCAATCCAATCAACAAGACTATTCTTTTATAAAAGACAATAAACCAATCAAATGTTTGTGAAATCCTTTAATTACAATTATCTA
>SNQJ01S0139803.1:56375-81539 GCA_010110895.2 Picea sitchensis | reverse complement strand
CAATCACCCCGACAATGGTCAAGTGGATTAGTGTAAGATCCAAGCAGTCATCAGAAATGAAAGGAACCTAATGCATATATAAGAGGGTTATAATGATCAAATATGACACATACCATGATACCTTGGACCAATTACCTCACAAAGCAAGAGTCCTCTCCGATGCAAGTCCAAGTCGGTGGTGATGGAAGTTGTTGCTGCTGACAGGACAAATCTGGCGAAGAAGAAGAAATATGGGCCCTCCAGGGCCATGCTCAGGGCAATCCTTCTCTCGGTACTCCATGTTTAGGACCTGTGGGCCTCGAGACATGATCTCCTAGTTATCCCTAGATATCGGGGATAACAAGGACAATTGATTTCTCAGCACATTCTGGTCAATCCTTTGGTCACTGTTGGACACCAAGCTCACTAAATCCACAGCCTTCCACCCCCAGACAGATGGCCAAACCGAGGTCGTAAATCGAATGATCGTGCATATCTTGCGCATGTATAATTCCAAGAACCCTCTCACATGGGATGAGAGTCTTCCCTATGTTCAGCATAGCTACAATCGAGCCTTGCATAGCTCAACCAGCCACAGCCCCTTTCAGGTGGGGTTGGGATTCCAACCATTGGGTCCCATAGATGGTGCACTACCCATTGCAGTCACCTCGACCAACTCATCTCCTACTCCAATTGAAGCTAACAAAGCCACCCGTTTCATCGAGCAAATCCAGCACATCCACCAATAGGTTTAGGATATCCTACATAAATCCAATGACAAGTACAAGCAGTGCCATGATCAACATCGGGTGCCACATAAGTTTCAGGGGGGCGACAAAATTTGGTTGCACTTGCATAAGGAACGCCTTACAGGGCCCAATCGGAAGATTCTCCCACTCCATTATGGGTCATACATCATCACCAAAGGTTTTGGGTGATCATGTTTTTGAGCTCAACATTCCTCCTTTCCTTGGCCTGCACCCAGTGTTCAACGTGGATCTCCTTTGACCTTATTTCCCACCATTATTGAACACCTTAGAGATAGCAGAACAGTTGACATCAACATAGCTCAACCCCAACTGAATACAAAAGGAATCTAGTGATTAGATTGTGGGCAAACATTTCAAGGGCACTCGCCAACAAAGGATCCATCTTTATCGAGTTGTCAAAGCAGGGCAGCTCCTACACCAAGGCAAGTGGCTCACCTGGGGCCAAATTCTGTAGAAATCCCCTCATCTGATGGGGCACTCAACGCAATGGATACCATTGCTTCCTAAGGGGGGAGTATTGATCCAAATGGATTTTAGTGGCCTCCCACCTATTCCAACTGGCTCATTTTGGTAGTTTTCCGGTTTGGTAGTTTTTTCCTAGTTTTCGGGTCCCTAACTTTCGGGGTCGTTTTGAGACCCTAAACAGCGTTTTTAGGGTTCACCATAGTCAAAATGTAGATGGTATTAGAGTTTGACAGAAACCTGTGTAGTCCTCGGATAAACCTTTCCAACGGACTATCGTGCGCCTAAAACGGAGATCATATCCAAAAGTTACGACCCCGGGAAGTTGATGTACTAACTTAACCAAACAGGACCCACATGACTTTTGGCGCTTCATCTCCTAGGCTTAGGTTTTTGTATGTCTAGGGTTTTTGAAATTCCTGTCTATTGTAAAAAGGCCTTCAGAGCCTCATTGTAATCAACTTCTTGCGAATGAGGCCAACCATCACATCTCTTCTCAGAGATAAGCCGTCACCATTCCTGCAAGCTTGTTTTTTGCTGCATTTTACAGTTTCAACTTATTTCCTTACTGAATAGAAACCAGTTTTATTGTATCTTTGTTATTTTGTGTTAAACATATTTTAATAATATGTATTCATTTTGTTCTACTCGTAAAATCTGGATCACCTGTGGTAGAAGATATCAATGCAGCAGAGCCTACGATTAGGTGGAAAAGAAATCACCCTCAATTAGTTTGGTTGTTCAATTGTTTAGAATAAACAAGTTTCTCATTGTTCTCTTAATGTGCTCTATAAAATATGTATGTTTTTGAGATTTTATGATATTTTTATGAGCTGAAATATGTGAAGAATTGATTAAATGTATGGCGTGTGTACCTATATGCATGGTGTTACTTTCTGGCGATTTTCTCTTGGAAGTATATTATAGACCTTTTGTATTTCAGAGCTAAAATCCAGTGAAATGCGAGGATTGAGTAGAACAATATAGTTACTGGCTAAATGAATGGTTAAATGGTCATGCATTCAATGTTTCCATTGTGGAAAACTTATAGTTTATTGGCCTTAGAGTTGAAGGAATGTGAGTGTGTTGAGTTTTATATACTCATGAATATTGATTTCCTTGAGTTTCAAATTTCTTGCTATAGAAAGGTTATGCTTTGGGTTGAATTTTGTGAGCTTGTTTGTTGTATGGATGGAAAACTGAGCTTACTATGTGAAAGACGGTTTGGTCATTGGCATGTGCAAGGAAATATGATTCATAAGATATTAGATCGAATTGTAATCTGCTTTGAAAGTGTTCGTTGGTGAGTGGAGCTTTGTGTGCCCATCGACACTTTGGCCGATTTTCTCATCGATCAGTTTGGAGCCAATCATTCATCGCATCGGTGGTTGAATCTTTGTGTGTTATTTTCCAAAGTGTAACAAGGATCGTCGATTGTCGATGAAGGGGGAAAGAGGGGATGATGTGGCCAAGTCAGGATAGACATGTGGCTATCATCCATGTTAGAATATTTTCCACATAAGAACGATGTGTCATGTCACGTCAGCGCCCATGTGTCATGCCCCATCAGGCTTGTCTAGCAAGTGCATCGATGGTTCAGAGGTTTTTTCCTCATTAGCACTTTGGTCGATTGGTTTCATCGGCAGTCTAGAGAGTTTTCATTGGCACTTTGGTCGATTCTTTTCATCGATGCTTTTTCAAGTTTGTGCTAAAAAAAAAATAGGTGTGCTTGTTTCACCATAGAAAATATAACAATATTTTCACCCAACCATAGACCGAAGCCACCCCCGAGCACCTTAACCTTGAAAGAGAATAATTATGGAAGCAAACCCTAGGCCTAATAGCCAATCAAGGTAGCGTATCACTTTCTAGAGCTAGCGTACCAAGAAGAAATTCCAAACCATAACCAAGAGAAAGTCCAAGCCTAAAACCAAAAATACAAGTTGCAGTAGCTGCAGCTGCAACTACTCTCCAGACTTGCGCACTTACTAAATTTCTGCAGTGCGCACTAGATTTCTGCAGTTGTGAGATTTGTGTGTCCAAATGAGCTCTGGCATCATGTATTTATACTTCTCTTTCTTAGCTGTCTGGGCCAAATTCTCTTTCTGGAAGCTAAAAACTCAATATTAATTATTTTCTTTAGCCAACTTGTCTTCTAGGGTTATGTCCAATGCTTTAGGGTTTCTTCTTGCTTCCCAGAATATTCTATTCTTGTCAGTGTTACACGTGGAGGTTTAATACCTCCCGCAGCTACCATAATATCAACACTCCCTCCTAGCTAGGAAGGTATTTAAAGGTAATCGTTTTGAGAACAAACATATCATTCAACCAGTAGCATCATCATAGCCACACAGGATATCTCATGATAAAATCATGAGCACTATCATCACTATCAGTATCATCTGATAGCATCAACTGTATCATCTCTTAAAGCCATACTCCATCTAAGTAATCGGGCATGATGTTGGATAATTCACTCACTCCACAGAGTTATATAAGAACCATTCTTCTAATCTAGACATATGTCCTAGAAGAATAACTATTCCAACAGATGTTGGAAGCCACGCCATGGGCTACAAGGACTATTCTTCTAATCCAGACATACGTCCTAGAAGAATAAATGTCTTGGACCATTTTCCACCTGGAGAATGTTTTTCCACCAGCACACTGCATATCCATCTAGTTGATAATCATTTAACACTATTGATAGTCTTCATGGAAATCAGAACAATGCCATTCAATAGAACACAATTGTCTCTATCCATACTAGTACACAACTATTATCCAATGGTACACAACCACACCAAGTAGCACACGGCTACTTAATGAGTGACGCATAGTCACAACCAGTGGAACACATCCACCACAGTAGCATACATTTATTTTCCAGAGACATGTAGTCTCCACAGAAATCATATAATCTGATATCAACCTACATAAAACAATATCATGATATAAATTGAGTCATCTGGGCCATTCTGCCACTCACATCTATGAGATCTGGAAGAGCATCTTCCCTTAGAAAGTAAAACATCAACCATGGGCTATCTGGACTATTCCTCTCAAGCATAGAATAATAATTGTGCCTAATTTATGAGCCTGGACCATTCACCTAACTGGGCCATTCCTCTGGCACTAATCATAGTGCAACCTGGAGAGAATGAGTCTGCCCTAGGGAATGCATGTCCCTGATTGTTGAAGTTGGACCATTCACCTAACTGGGCCATTCCTCTGGCACTAATCATAGTGAAACCTAGATATAATGAGTTTGCCCTAGGGAATGATTGTCTGTACCATTTCTTAATAGAAATGATTGTCCTGCACCAACCTCCAAAACAGACCATTCTTCAAAATTGTTCACAACTGTGAACTTCGAAAGAATGACTACTCGGCGAGGCGGACCATTCTACTTGACCACTACTCAGAGTGACTTCCAAGAAGAATGACTTCCCTAGACAATTTCCCCCACGCTAGCCACAAGGGGAATCATTGTTTATCGTACATCAGCAATCTATCAGACCATTTACATTACGAAAATGACTATCCGATCTGGACCATTTTCCGAGCTGGAAAATTCTTGTCCGTCAGAAATCTCAAACCACTTTCGGAACTGGAAAGGAACTACTCATCCTAGACCATTTTTCAAACTGAAAAATGATTGTCCATGAATCAATAACATATCAGTGCCCCTTCCCAACCTAGGATTAATGTCTTATTTTTCAATAAGGAATTTGTCTCCACGATCCCTAGCTTGTTTCTTGAGTACGCAAACTTTTCATCTTGGACAGAGGCTTTACCAAAATATATGTTATCTTCTCATATGTGGAGATATATTGGAGAACCACTTCTCTTTTCTGGACTTCATCACAGAGAATATAATTCTTGATCTCAATGTAGTTAATTCTGTCATGGAACATTGGTTTTCTCTTAAGGCTTCATATAGCTCTAATCATTATAATATATCATGGTTGAATTCAGCTTTTTTGTTTCCTTCTATCTCATGACATCATGGCAAGGCTCAAACTAAAACATATCCAATTAGCACTTTTTTTTTCATCATGAGAGTTTTCCATGGATTAGCAATCCATCATCCCAGACTTCTGAGTAACTATTCTGATACACTATCTATGCCATAGAAAGTTTCACCACGCTTTTGTTGTATATGAGATACTTTGCATCAAGTTGTTTGAATCCATACAATGTCTTCTTATATATGCATACATGGGTCTCTTTATGGTATAAGCTTATTTCTCACTTGATTTATTTGGAAGAACAATATTTTAAATGTAAATTCCAAACCATGGATACTACAAGAGGTATATCTAGAAAAAGTTGTTGTCATAGTCTTCTCCCTCCTTCTGGAAGAACCTATGAATCTTGCAATGCTTCCATTAATAAGTATTTTTCACATTTTATATACATTGTTCGTTATCATAACTTCCATTTCTTCTGCTCTATTGCTTCTTAGTGGGTTCAAACCAAGCTGGTAGTCTTGTGATTCTCGGTATAATAACTAGTTGTTCTTGCTTTTCTTTCTTTCTTGGAATCTCCATGTTCTTCCTCATGTCTCTCTTTAGCTCTTGGGTCCATGGGGTCTTCTATATGCCCTGAAGATTCCAATTCCTTCCTTTCATCATAGGATCATGGGTGTAGATGGACAACCAAGGATACTTTAAGGCTTCTTTTCGAAGAAGACTTCTTCTAGAGTCTCACTGAACACGTGCTTCTTATCATGGTTGTTACTTTCAATAGGAACATGGATAGATACTTCATAATCCTCAATGGATCATATTTAGGATTAGCTCCCTCCTAATCCTTGCTTCATTTATGAATGCATGCTCTTCTTTTGGAATTTTTTAATCAGCTCCCTCCATCTAAGATAGTTGACGCTTTCGTCTGCATCCTTATTTCCTTTTGCAAGGTGTCACAAGTATTTTTCTAATTTCCTTTTGATTGCTGACTTCTTTATATTTTGACTCCTCCTGGTTCTCTTCAAGTTTGATTCTGATTTTGTCTTATCTGGCAATTGTTACTTATATAATAGATTCCACAGGAATTGTTATCAAATATTGTCAACATACTTCATATTTTCATGTGTATTTCTTGACTTATAGTCATCGTGATAGCAATCCTTATCTTGTTGTTCTTCCATAGGTGTTGTTTCACTTGAACATCTTATCTTCTAAGAAATATATATACATGATATGTACAGAAACTATGTAAATATGGTATGTAAAAGAACTTTGAAGAATATTGTTACCTTGACTTAGAAGAAGAAATACGTTTCATCTTGTTCGACTTTCTTTGAGGGTTCCTTTACTTCGGCAACTGTTGCTTTGTGTGTTTCCTTCCTTTTCTTTAACTCGGGACAATGATTCTTGTAGTGACCATATTTTCGACAATTGAAGCATTGTATTTTTGACATATCCTTCTCTTGATTTGGTTTCTTCCTTGACTCAAACTTCTTCTTATTCTTGAATTACTTGAACTTTGTTGTGTAGGCTTGATCATCATCTTTCCTTTGGAATTTCACTTTTGTGTTAATCCTTGATTCTTCTTGTGCACAGCAATTCCAACGTTATTCAAATGTGGGATACTCCTTTCTTGTGTTCATGCTTGCGGAAAATGAATCCCATGTCTTGGGAAGGCCATTGAGTACTATATTTACCAGTTCCTTTTTTGAAATGATTTATTCAATAGCTTGTAGATGATCTATTAACTGAGAGATTCTTACCAACTATGATGTTATGATGTCATCATCAATCATTTTAATGTCATGGAGTTCATTCTTCAGACTCATTACTTGTCCAATGTTTCTAAATGAGAAGAGGTTAGTTAGGGCATCGTACGTCTTCTTAGATGAGTCAAGATGAGAGATGTAGGGTATCAAGTGGTATTTTACAGAGTCCACTATGATACTCATGGCATTGATTTCATTGTCCTTGAACTTCTCCATAACTGCAACGTTATGAGGTTCCTTCTCTTTTCCTTCTTCAAACTATGGTTCCACGATCTTTCCTTTCACGATATCCAACGCTTTATTCTTGGCAAGGATGAGGTCAATCCTTGTCTTCCATGCTCTGAAGTTAGAATCCCCTTCTAACTTGTTTTCTGACTTCATAGAATAAATCATGATTGCTTTGAATTGGTCAACCTTTGACTTTGACCAAGAACTCAAACTTGACATCTTAGCTTGTTGAGAGTACCAAGAGGTGCACTAGGTTAGAGCGCACTAGTCTATCCATAAATTAGGTCAATATCTTCACTTAAGGTGCCTTAACAAGAGGGTTGGGTTTTCGTTGATGAAACAAAAACTTTGACTACAACTGCAACTATAAATGAGCAAAATCCTCCCAATCTATCTTCCAGCGGTTAGACTGTCTGAAGGTAGTGTGGGCCCATAACCTTTTAAAAAAAAAATAGGTTTGCTCATTTCACCATAGAAAATATAACAATATTGTCACCAAACCATAGGCCGAAGCCACCCCCGAGCACCTTAACCTTGAAAGAGAATAATTCTGGAAGCAAACCCTAGGCCTAATAGCCAATCAAGGTAGCGTATCACTCTCCAGAGCTAGCGTCCCAAGAAAAAGTCCAAACCATAACCAAGAGAAAGTCCAAGCGTAAAACCAAAAATACAAGTTGTAGTAGCTACAGCAGCAGCTACTCTCCAGACTTGCGCACTTACTAAATTTCTGCAGTGTGCACTAGAATTCTGCAGTTGTGCGTTGTGTGTGTCCAAATGAGCTCTGGCATCCTATATTTACACTGTTGTTCCTTAGCTGTCTGGGCCAACTTCTCTTTCTGGAGGCTAAAAACTCAATATTAATTATTTTCTTTAGCCGACTTGTCTTCTAGGGTTATGTCCAATGCTTTAGGGTTTCTTCTTGCTTCCCGAAATATTATATTCTTGTCGGTGTTATGCGGGGAAGTTTAATACCTCCCGCAGCTACCATAATATCAATAGTTTGTCCATTGGCGACTAAGTCGATGCGTGCCATTGGCACTTTTCTAAATCTGTTCATTGATTGTTTGGTCGATCATCCATCAGCGCTTTTGGTTGATTCATCTCATCGGCCTTTTGTAAAAGGAGTAACCACATCAGTGCAACCACATTATTTGACACGTGCAGACAAGGTCCATGAGGGTTCCACAGGGACATGATGATGTCATATTGTAGGAAATGCTTGAGATATTTGAGAGGTCATGTCTCCTTGTCTAAAGCTTGGAATTAAGCATATTGATAGTCGATGGAAAGATCTTGAGGACCAAATTTGACTTTTGAGCTCATAATCAATGATAGAGTTCTGGATAAGAAAAGTAAATTAGATGGAAATCGTGAATATTTTGTATACCCCATCAACCTAATGATGAGTAGGGGAGTTGAGTATGTTACAGAGTGGTATCAGAGTTGTGGTTCATATATTAGACCTGAGCGGCCAGAGATAGACCACAAAGACAAGTTATTTAAGCTTGGTTCAAATACTAAGCCTATAAGGGCCAGAGAAAAAGCATATAATAAGAGGTTCTGGAACAAAGATTGTGGCATGGAGGTTGTATGGCCTAGAGACTCAGTGGTTTTTGCAATGAGGGCCAGTATAGACAGTTCCCTATGTTTTGAGAAATTGATTGAGAATTTCTATGGTCGGTCCATTTTATTTGTGATGGAAGAGACATGTTGTTGGCTATTTTATGAGCAAGTAATGGTGTATTTGCATTCCTTGGAATTGGGTGATTTCAATGGTAAGTTGAGTGTTATGTTCATGATGAGCCTCAAAGAGTCTAAAAGTGCCTAGGTGTTGATGGAAGTAATGAAGTGCACCCTGTAGAAACCTTGTCATGGTTGAGGAGTTATGAAACTTTGATTTTTGAGTTGGATGGCTTATTGTCTGATAAAYTGAACACCTAGTAGAAGGATAAGAACCCARACAATTGGMAATTCTTACCTTGTTCATTATATATGGTGCTTAATGCATGGATTTAAGATGGTACATTGTATTGCTAATGGGACTTAGCAAGTAGCCATCATAAAGGGGCAAGTCACATGTGAATATGAGTAATTTTTTAAGCTCATAGATTTATTAAGTGAATTTGTTATTTCCAAAGAGGAATGTATATGTTTATCGACCTGAGTGCATATCTATGTATATGAATGAAAGAGATAGATAGCGAGAATACGCATGCACTAATAGACATGTGGATACTAAAATGTTTAGTGCATATGGATATGTTGTAATGCATATGGTAATGATTGAGCATACATATAACATGCATATAGAGTTAGTAAGAAGTATGTTGATATATATTGTTATGATAAATAAATCCGATTGGTGATGATCATATAACCAGGGAAGGTTGACAACATGGATGAAGATATTGATGATGTTATTGCATATAGCCTTATGAATATAAGGTGAGGATCAATGAGGTGTTGATCCAGAGCTTGGTGAAGGAGTGTATGAACATCCTCGAAAAACCAATGGATCAGGTAGCATTCAATGGTGGATGACAGTCATGTAGGTATGTTTTTAGTATGATCAAGTGCTTAAGGGAATTTAGGTAAGGATTCCCTCAGCAAAAGTTTGATGAATGAAAATGACATAAGGCATGAATGGTTAAGGGAAATAGAAATTGGTACTTGATATGCACTGGGTAATGTCATGATTACCCAAATATTTCTTGACATGTGGATTGTTTTTATAGAAAGTGTGCAAGAGTGATCTCTTGTTGATTGTTTCCATATGAAAGAGAGCAATGTATTCATGAATATGCATGTCAGACTCATCATGTGAATGATTGTAAACTCCCATCAGAAAGGATGATATTGAATAAAAATAAATGTATATAAATGACATGCAAAATGTGCAAGTAGTGCACATGCATGTTGGTATCTATGTGTATATAGGCTCGAAGGCATGGTTTGACTGATCAGATGTTTGGTATGAATGCATGCATGAACAAGTTGAATGTGAAGCAAGAATATTACTTGCTATGTTTTGGGAAATACTATTGTCACTCAGTTGACCTTATCCTAAAGGTTTTGTTTTATTTTGTTTGAATACTATTTTGAAGGGGTTGTATGTCATTCTTTGGAAAGAGCTAGTGTGAAATGTTGAAAGAGAAAGTATGTGAAAATGTTTTGTTGCTATTGACTCCCATATGAAAGAGGGCAATGTACTTATGATTGTACCTTTGAAATTTTCATATGAATAATTGTGGAAAATCATAAGATAGATGGATTTTAAGTTTGAATAGATGTGCATGTGTAAATTATGAAAATGTACCAAATGTAAACATGCACGCACAATGTTGATACGTATGATTGAGTGCATGGTTGCATGCTTATGTTCCTTATGGAAATTATAGGTAAATAACTAAATTGATAGAGTTGATACTAACTCATAAGTTGAGATCATTTCATGAGCTAATGGATATGCAACAAGGAAGTTGCATGACTAAGGTAGTCACATGTGGATGGACTACGTAAAGATCCTATTGGGAGAACAGAGACATGGAATTAATCACTACTGAGAATGATGCATTGGACTGCAGAGGCCGAAATACAAGAACCTTGGATTACATTTTGGAGACATGCGTGTGTGGAAGGTGACATATGCTAAACAAAATGTTAACGATTCTATTTTTTATATAGTTAATGTGCATAATGCACTTCATTGCAATTGAATTCATGATCTAACCTTTATGTTTTAGTATGTTGAATGCATCCAGGGAAGGTAAGATCTCTAAGTGAGAAAATGGCAAGATGAACTTGACTAGAACTACTCAAGGAAATGGAGCATCCAAATCTAGAAAGAAACAAAATGCAGAAGAAAATATGGAGAGAAGGGGAAAACTTTTCTCACTCTAAAACTCTGGTTGTTCAGTAGAGCTATATGTTTTGAAAGAAGCAAGTACAGTTTGTGAAACTAAATAAGGTGGTATAGCTACTTGAATGAATATCATAAGTAATTCCATTTTATGCAAATGGAAGAAAGGTCATGGAAATAACTCAACTACACTAAAAATTCCACACTGTGCAGAGGAATTGGAAGGGGGAATCCCTTGAATCCTTTCTTCTTGTTTATTATATTTCTTTAGAATGAAAAAACTGATATGTGTGAATATTCCAAGCATGAGAATGCTAATATTTGTATGAAAGTAAAATAGTTGAAATTCACCCGCAAGGGTGTAGACCAATTGGCAAGTGTCATGTAAATGGAAGGAAATGTAAAAAGGAGGTCTCACGCTCGATTCTCACCCCGATTTACCCGTGCCCCAAGCTTGCGGGTTGTGTGGACGCACATGGACGTTATAGAGGTAGCAAACAGGAATCGACCTCGTGTCACGCGAGTACGAGAACCGCGAATTGTCGATTCCACTAGTCAAAAAAAAATAGTTGAAATTCGTTTACATTTACACTAGTGAATACATTGAGGGATAATGTGGTAGAGTGCATACAAATATGTCAAGGCATATTTGATAATGTTTGTTGATTTAAAAGTGTTATGGCACACACATTGTGATTGGCATGATAGCTTATATGANTATATGTTTTGAAAGAAGCAAGTACAGTTTGTGAAACTAAATAAGGTGGTATAGCTACTTGAATGAATATCATAAGTAATTCCATTTTATGCAAATGGAAGAAAGGTCATGGAAATAACTCAACTACACTAAAAATTCCACACTGTGCAGAGGAATTGGAAGGGGGAATCCCTTGAATCCTTTCTTCTTGTTTATTATATTTCTTTAGAATGAAAAAACTGATATGTGTGAATATTCCAAGCATGAGAATGCTAATATTTGTATGAAAGTAAAATAGTTGAAATTCACCCGCAAGGGTGTAGACCAATTGGCAAGTGTCATGTAAATGGAAGGAAATGTAAAAAGGAGGTCTCACGCTCGATTCTCACCCCGATTTACCCGTGCCCCAAGCTTGCGGGTTGTGTGGACGCACATGGACGTTATAGAGGTAGCAAACAGGAATCGACCTCGTGTCACGCGAGTACGAGAACCGCGAATTGTCGATTCCACTAGTCAAAAAAAAATAGTTGAAATTCGTTTACATTTACACTAGTGAATACATTGAGGGATAATGTGGTAGAGTGCATACAAATATGTCAAGGCATATTTGATAATGTTTGTTGATTTAAAAGTGTTATGGCACACACATTGTGATTGGCATGATAGCTTATATGATTATGGTTGTGGTTGTTGTGTGAATAAAGTACTGAAGAAGTTGATGATACAGCTGCCAATGATGGACAACCTTGCACAGAGGAAAAAGACAAGAGGTTCCTTGTCGAAAGGTTGATGAAGGGATCATGTGAGTTCCCATGAAGCCTCAACTGGTTAGGTAACATCATAGATGTTGTTGGAAGCTAGGAAGATATAAAATTGATCATGCTAATATAGCACGTGACCTGAAAGCAATTGGGTAAAAATTCCTTCAAGCATGTTTTATATCTTTGGTGATATGTTACATTCATGATGGAATGCATGTATGTCATTGATGCCTAGAGGGGGTATGGTAGAGGAAGAAACCTTGGGTAGGTAAAGATAGTTCGAATATTTGCGTTGAATTCATGAATAATTATATCATGATTGAGTTGGTTAATCATGAGCTTAAAATTGTGAAAGGTTGACCTAACAAGTAACTTTTCTCATAAGTAGTACATATGTTAAATACATTGAAGAGATGAATAAATGTATGAAAAAAAAATTATGGGACTGCCCGATATGGAAGGAAAAACCTCCCAACACTTCAAAAGAGAGTTGTTGAATAGTAAAGAAAGTAATCAAGTAGCCATGAGTATTGGCACCTTGTCTACAGGTAAAGAATGAATGCTTGAATTGCATTATGTAATGTGTGTTAATAGTGCACAAATAATAAATGATAGACCCCTTTCATTTAATATGACTAACAGCGAAAAGTGATTGAGTTATTAAGGTAAAATAACTACGAGATTACTTCAAGGATTGTCATAAATAGTGCACTAAAAGATTATCTGCATGAGTACTCACCCTTGTTTTGGCTAAATGAAAGTTTAGGATTGCAGGTAGAATGGTTTTGGATATGGAAATGACTTTAAGCCCATAAGGAAAACCAATACCTACCATTGCAAGAGCCAAAATATTATGAGAAGGAATCTCATACTTGTAAATTTTGGTTTCCTATATGGAACAAATTTGAAAATTGATAAGTGGAACTCGATATCTATGGGAAACAGATTTAAGATATTTCTTATTGAAATTGCTATGATAATATCTCATAGTCACTTAATGTATGTGATATAAGTGAGATGAAAAATCTGTCCCAGAAGGACAGATGATGGTCGTTGAGATAGAAAGCACAAAAAAGAGGCTATTGTTGTGGCACCAGAACGCTATATGCCATGACCGTCATTGTGTTGTGTTATGTTATGTTAAAGTTAGACAGAGGGGTCTCCTGAGGGACTATGTAGCAGAGAAGGGGATGTCTGAGCCTGGAAGGTGAGTGACTGCAAGGAAGAGGAAACTTGAATAATTCATGTTACATGCTAATTGGGATCATGAACGCATTGAGTATGTCTGAGAAAATAATGAGTTGAGTTATAATCGTGGCAACCATATGGATGTGGATCCATAATCAAACAAATAAGTATTATGTTGAAATGTATATCTCATCTTGAGTTGTGAACATCAATGGAATATTTATGCATAGAATTGGTTATAATGTGCATGTTACTTGATAATTATTGTAGGCATGTGCTCAAATCCCAAAAGTCTGGGGGTGGCCCAAACCCTGAAGAGAATGACACTATTGAAGCAACTAAAGGATGAAGACATGGAAGGTGTTGTTGAAATGAAGAGAACATCGAGGACGGTGTTACTCCAAGGGGGAGGGGAATGTAACACCCCCATTTTAATCCCATGGTTAACTTGTAATAAATTATGGTTAGCGATATTTTCATTTCGGCGTGAAGATATTATTACCATGCCATGGTAATTTGGACATATTGAACAATGAAATGTAAATATGTTTTGTTTAATAAAGAAAACCAAACAGTTCACTAAAGGGTGGAGCACTAGTACTGGCCATGATACCATGAGAGAGAAGAGCGAGGGGGGTTCAACATGCTAGAGAATCTCAAGCCCCCTTGTTGAACTATTTTTGGTGAATAACCATTTATTTCCCCTTTCCTAATTTCAAAGCCAATCATTAAATGAAAGTATGGTCGGTAGTTGTGAAGTACTTCCAACATACATGGATGGAGTGGGGACTAGTACGACCATGGAAAATCGTGGACAACCCTAGCTACATGGAAGAAAATCAAGAACCTTCTTCGAAAAGAAGGAGAACGCACAGGTGCATGCAGAGACTGTACTGGAAGGAAGGCACAGGCGTGCGCTAAGACAGAGTTGATATAGAGTTGTGGGAGACACCCACGAGCAGACAATTCAGGGAAGAACTGTGGGAGAAACTGATGCAGGAGCATCGCCAGCAAAGCACAAGTGGGAGACAGTTGGGCGCATTAGCGCGTATTTTGAAATGTTTTTGAATTTCAAAAAGCGGTGTATTAATGTAATATCTGACAAAGTTTTTTGAGTTATGAACATCTTTAATGATCGGAGGCTGAGCCATTGCGTAAGATTGGTGGGGAATGTATTTTGTTTTATGAGACGGATCACAGTACAGACCTGGAGCTTGCGCTCTTATCTGTCTGACTTGATGTTTATTGTAATAAATGATAAGTAGTTGATAGCATTTAATTCTGATAGGATAGCATAGAGTAGTTGGAGGGAAGAACTCAAGAGAGTCCCTTTGTATAAAGAATTGTATTGTTGTCAAGGAGAGGTTGTTGTTGTTGTTGAATCTAATGTGTAGATTGTCGTTGTAAGCCAAGAGTTAGGAGATACAGAGAAATATTGTATGAATGTATGTAGGTTTCAATTGAATGAAAATAGCAGAGGAACATTGTCCCAATGAGGGTTGTTATGTGTCTGTCTGAATGAATGATAGACTTTCTGTTTAATTTCACTTCTCTGTGATTTCTTGTTCTTGTATCCATGACCTCATTTGCATTGTTGAATGTATGAGTCATTGTAAAGAGTAACTAAGTTTCAATTGCTTCTCTTCATTGAGCGAGTGCAAGGCGTGCATAGTGTCCGCAAGGAGTGCGTGACCGAGTATGTTTCGACTCGAAGCTCAGAAGAGATAACGAGAACTTGTATGTATGCAAGGAGTGCATCTACGTCCGCAAGGAGTGCGTGACAGAGTTTTCAGATTCGAAAACTCAAGGGAACTAGCGTGATTTCAGTCACGAGAGACGAAAGCAATTGGAAAACAGTTGCAACGGGTGTAAAGGTATCCATGGGGGAGTCGATTGCGGAAGAGGGTATGTTGCAAGGTGTGCACAGATCAAAATTTCGACTAAGTGTCGAAGAGGGTGTTCATAGAAACGAGAGAAGGTAGAATAAGTAAAGCTCGGGAGGGAGAGCAGTGGAAATTCTTCGAGGAGAGAAGTCCCTAGAGTCTTCACTGAAATCAGTGGACAAGATTTGTTTCGGAGGGAGAGGAACGATTCCAGACCGTCAGATCTGGGAGCGCTACGCGGAGGGTAGTCGTAAGTTGTTTCGACACTTCAGAGTTTAGGAAGTTTGGAGGCTTGTCGAAAGTAGAATCGTGAAGTCTGAAGTCGCGAACAGATTTCAGTCGTTGATCGTGGAAGGAGCATGTGGCGACGGATCAAGGAATTCGAGAATCGGAAGTCTGAAGGTTCATGAATGAGAGGGCCAAAGTTCAGCGAAGTCGTGAAACCCAAACCATAGTGGGGTCGGTGGATCTTAGGAGACGCATGGCGAGAGTTCGGAAATTCAGAGAAAATCACTTCGGGAAAAGTCGAAGGAGGAGTTTGGAATATCCCCGAAGTCTGAATCACAGAGAAACAGGCTCACGGTCACAGCCGTGGTCATTTAAGAAAAGGATATGTGTGTGTGTGTAAAGTGGTTTCGGGTGCCGCAGGGACCCAAGGAGTCGCTCTGACTCAGTATTTTGAACGATCCAAGACCGGGAGGTCGAGCAACCCTTTGGAGGGAAGGGGGTTTGCACCAGAAGTGGTATCAGATCCGAGTACATAATTGACTTATGTAGGAAGAGAGGTAAACTGATATCGGCGAGAGGTATCAAAAGCGTCAACAGAATGCCACCTAGAAGACGTGCTGAGCCACCTGTGGAAAACAGAGCTATGGAAAGGGAGATGGGAGAATTATGTGCGAGGTTGGATGCCATGGAAACAACACAAAGGAAAGCACCTAATGTTGGAGACATCAGCGAGGTAGAAAATGAAGAAGTAGAAGTCGAAGAAGTTGTAGCTGGGGATGTTGCAGAAGAACGCTTGTTGAAAGTGGCTGTCAAATTGGGAGCTAGAGAAAAGATTGACGTCCCTATGTATGAAGGAAACTTAGACATGGAGGAATTGTTTGATTGGATATGAGCAATGGACAAGTATTTCGACTATGAGGATGTCGAAAGGAGAAAAAGGTAAGACATGTTGTCACTAGGTTGAAAGGACATGCAGCGTTGTGGTGGGATGAACTGCAGGCCGACAGGAGGAGCAAAGGCAAACAAAAGATTAAAAGTTGGGATCGAATGGTAGCCAAGTTAAAGGCGAAATTCATGCCCAAGGGTTATCAGATAAATTTGTTCAAGAGGATGCAGAACCTGAGACAGAGAGGATTGATTGTGAAGGAGTACACAGGGGAGTTCTATAAGTTGAACATTAGATCTAGACAGAGAGAGAGAGACGAAGAGAAAGTTGTTAGATATATCAATGGCCTGAGATATGATATCCAGGACGAAATCATCATGGCGACGGTTAGGACAGTAGAGGATGTGTATCAAATTGCACTGAAAGCAAAAGAGAAGTTGACCAAGAAGCAGAGTCAACAAAACAAAGGTTGAAGCTTGAACATAGGCAAAGGAGTTGCCCAGGATAAAGTACAGAAGCCCAAGGATGAGGCGGAGAAACCACATAGTCACTCTGAGAGAGGAGGAAGTTCCCGAGGAAGGCAGAGTGGTGGTAGAAAATATTTTCCAAAAGTAAGAGGAAGAGGCAGAGGAGGAGAAGTAAGATGTTATGCCTATGGAAAAACAGGACACATGTCTTGGGATTGTCCCAAGAGGAAGAAGGGAGGTGAAGCTCACATTTCGGAAGCGCGGAAACGAGATGTTAAAGCAAAAGGTGCAGAGGATGGGAAATCCTTGATGATGAAGAAGGTTCTTTTGAAGAAAGGGCCAGAGACTAAAAATCTAGCACAGAGGAACAATTTGTTCAAGACATCTTGCAAAACAAAGGACAGGGTTTGCAAAGTGATAATTGACAGTGGGAGCACTGACAACTTAGTATCCACGGAGATGGTGGAGAAGCTAGAGCTGGAGACAACTGCACATCCGACACCGTATAAGGTCTCATGGTTGCAGAAAGGTCATCAGGTAACAGTCACTCAACAATGCCCAGTTGAATTTAAAATAGGAAGATATAGAGATGAGATTTTGTGTGATGTGATTCCCATGGATGTATGTCATGTTTTGTTGGGAAGACCGTGGCAGTATGACAGGAATGTCATTCATGATGGGAGGAGGAATACTTGCACCTTAGAGAAGAATGGTAGAACACACATGTTGCTGCCAATTGAATAAAAGAAGGTGAAGGATGAAGCTAGCACGAGCATACTTCTCATGAGTGGGAAGGAACTCTTGAACGAAGTAAAGAAGGAACAGGAGATGTAGTTTGTTGTAGTGAGGAAGTTGAGGGTTATCCTTACCAGTACTTCAATGGAATATTTACCTAAGGAAGTTCAGGAACTGTTAGAGAATTTTGCTGACATTGTAGTGGATGAGTTTCCAAACTCACTACCACCTATCAGAAGTATCAGCCATCACATTGACTTGATACCAGGAGCAATCCTGCCAAATAAAGTAGTGTACAAGTTGACACCTGAGGAGAATGAGGAGGTGAAGAGACAGGTTCGAGATCTGTTAGACAAGGGATTGGTCAGAGAAAGCTTGAGTCCATGTGCAGTTCCAACTGTATTAAGTCCAAAGAAAGATGGAGGATGGAGAATGTGTACGGACTCGAGGACCATAAACAAGATCACCATCATATACAGATTTCCATTACCAAGGATGGATGACTTGATGGATTGCCTGAGTGGGGCTAACTATTTTTCAAAGATAGATTTGAAAAGTGAATAGCACTAGATAAGGATGAGAGAAGGTGATGAGTGGAAAACAGCATTCAAGACAAATGAGGGGTTATATGAATGGCTTGTTATGTTGTTTGGCTTAACGAACTCCCCGAGTACTTTTATGAGGGTGATGAATGAAGTGTTAAAAGATTTCATTGGTAAGTTTGTGATTGTATATCTGAATGATATACTGGTATTTAGCAAGACTAAGGAGGAGCACTTGAGACATTTGACATTGGTGATGAGGAGGTTGCAGCAAGAGAAGTTGTTGATTAATCTGAAAAAATCCTCTTTCATGAAGACAAAGCTCATATATTTGGGTTTTGTGATTTCTTCAAATGAATTGAAGATGGATCCCGAAAAGGTGAAAGCGATCAGAGAATGGTTGTCACCAAAGAATATCTTTGAGGTAAGAAGCTTCCATGTATTAGCAAATTTCTATCGGAAGTTCATCCAAAATTTTAGTGGGATTATTGCTCAAATGATGGATACAGTGAAGAAAAGACACAAGTCTTTCAAGTGGACAGAAGAGGCTAAGAAGAGCTTCAACATATTGAAGGAGAAAATAATGGAACAACTGATTCTGGTATTACCAGATTTCGGAAAGACATTTCAAGTAAGATGTGACGCGAGTGGAGTTGCAATTGGAGTGGTCTTAAGTCAAGATAACAAACATGTTGCATATTTTAGCGAGAAGCTGAATAAAGATAAAAAGAAGTACTCCACATACGACAAAGATTTTTATGCCATAATCCAAGCCTTGAAGAAATGGAGGCATTATCTCGTACCGAAGGAGTTTGTTTTGTATAGTGATAATCAAGCTTTGCAATTCATAACCAGAGAGGAGAAGTTAAACTAGAAACATGCCAAGTGGACAGAGTTTATACAAAATTTCACTTTTGTCATTAAACATATTTCTGGAAATGTTAACAAGGTTGTTGATGCATTGAGCAGGAGAATTTTGATTCTACAGGAATTTCAAGTCAAGACCTTGGGGTTTGACCACCTTAAGGACATGTACCACAGTGATCCAGATTTTGGAGAGGCATATGAAGCATGTGCGAATCCTGTGCTCAGAGATAGATGTCAGTGGGTCGAATATCTGATTCAGGATGGGTTGTTGTTCAAAGGGTGCCAGTTGTGCATACCAAGATGCTCAATGAGGGAGAATTTGCTAAAGGAAAAGCATAGTGGAGGTCTAGCCGAACATTTCGTCCATGACAAAACATTTGCCCAATTAAACGGTTCATATTATTGGCCAGGTATGAGAGCAGAGGTGAAGATATTTGTGAACAATTGTAAGATTTGTCAGTATGCTAAGGGGAAGAAGCAGAACACTGGGTTGTATCATCCATTGCCTATTCCAGAGAGGCCTTGGGATGCAATAAGCATGGATTTTGTGTTGAGATTGCCAAGGACACAAAGAGGAAGTGATTCCATATTTGTGGTGGTGGACAGATTTTTGAAGATGGCACACTTTATCCCATGCCAGAAGATCAGTGATGCAACGCATGTTGCGAATTTGTTTTTCAGAGAAGTTGGGAGACTCCATGGATTGCCTAGGAGTATAGTTTCAGACAGGGATACCAAATTTGTTGGTCATTTCTGGAGGACGTTGTGGAAAAAGTTGGGGACAGAGCTATCTTTTAGTTCTGCATATCATCCACAAACGGATGGACAGACCAAAGTGATGAATAGAAGCTTAGGAGATTTGTTGAGGAGTTTGGTCACTGAACACCATAGTCAATGGGATCATATTCTAGCACAAGCCAAGTTTGCATATAATGACTCAATGAACAGAAGCACTGGGAAAAGTCCATTTCAAATCATGTATGGAATAAATCTGAGAGGAGTGTCGAAGTTGAGAGATCTTAAGCAGAGCGAGTTTAGAAGCGTTGGAGTTGAAAACTTCGTTGTAGAGATGCATGAACTTCATAATCAGATCAAGGAGCAGTTGAAGAAGAGCAGTAATGAATACAAGCGCAGAGCTGATCAACATAGGAGAAAGCTTGAATTTGAAGTCGGAGATCAAGTCCTAGCACATCTAAGGAAGGAAAGGTTCCCGAGGGAAACATACAATAAGCTGAAGCTGAAGCTGAAGAAAATAGGACCATGTAAAATCCTGAGGAGATTTGGTGAAAATGCTTATGAGTTAGAGCTACCAAAAGACGTGGGCATATCGCCCATATTCAACATTTCAGACCTGTATCCGTACAGGGAAGGTAGAACCGGAGGGTCAGAAGATCGAGGAGAGATTCAGTGGAGAAAGCAAATGCATGTAGCAGAGAAGCTGCAGATGGAAAAGATCGTAGATCAACGAGTTGGTAAGAAGACCAGAAGGAAAACGTATTTTGAATATTTGGTGAAGTGGAAAGGACGACCAGTAGAAGATGTCAGTTGGGTCGGTGAAGCGGATATCCAGAAGCATGGAAGATCGGTGCAGGAGCTCATGGATAGGAGTCCATAAATTTTTCAGCCAAGGGAGTATGATGCAGGAGCATCGCCAGCAAAGCATAAGCGGGAGACAGTTGGGCGCATTAGCGCGTATTTTGAAATGTTTTTGAATTTCAAAAACCGGTGTATTAATGTAATATCTGACAAAGTTTTTTGAGTTATAAACATCTTTAATGATCGAAGGTTGATCCATCGCATAAGATCGATGGGGAACGTATTTTGTTTTATGAAACAGATCGCAGTACAAATCCGGAGCTTGCGCTCTTCTCTGTTTGACTCTATGTGTATTGTAATAAATGATAAGTAGTTGATAGCATTTAACTCTGATAGGATAGCATAGAGTAGTTGGAGGGAAGAACTCAAGAGATTCCCTTTATATAAAGCATTGTATTGTTGTCAAGGAAAGGTTGTTGTTGCTGTTGAATCTAATGTGTAGATTGTCATTGTAAGCCAAGAGTTAGGAGATACAGAGAAATATTGTATGAATGTATGTAGGTTTCAGTTGAATGAAAATAGCAGGGGAACATTGTCCCAATGAGGGTTGTTATGTGTCTGTCTGAATGAATGATAGACTTTCTGTTTAATTTTACTATTCTGTTATTTCTTGTTCTTGTATCCATGACCGCATTTGCATTGTTGAATGTATGAGTCATTGTAAAGAGTAACTAAGTTTCAATTGTTTCTCTTCATTGAGCGAGTGCAAGGCGTGCATAGTGTCCGCAAGGAGTGCGTGACCAAGTCTGTTTCGACTCGAAGCTCAGAAGAGATAACGAGAACTTGTATGTATGCAAGGAGTGCATTGACATCCGCAAGGAGTGCGTTACAGAGTTTTCAGATTCGAAAGCTCAGGAGAAGTAGCGTGATTTCAGTCACGAGAGACAGAAGCGGTTGGAGAACAGTTGCAAGGGGTGTAAAGTTATCCACAAGGGGGTCGACTGTGGAAGAGGGTCTGTTGCAAGGTGTGCACAGATCAAAAGTTTGACTAACTGTCGAAGAGGGTGTTCAGAGAAACGAGAGAAGGTAGAAGAAGTAAAGCTCGGGAGAGAGAGTGGTGGAAATTCTTCGAGGAGAGAAGTCCCTGGAGTCTTCATTGAAATCAGTGGACAAGATTTGTTTCGGAGGGAGACGAACAATTCCAGATCGTCGGATCTGGGAGCGCTACGCGGAGGGTAGTCGTAAGGTGTTTCGACACTTCAGAGTTGGAGAAGTTTGGAGGCTTGTCGAAAGTAGAATCGCGAAGTCCGAAGTCCCGAATGGATCTCAGTCGTTGATCGCGAAAGGAGCACGTGGCGACGGATCAAGGAATTCAGGAATCGGAAGTCCGAAGGTTCGTGAATGAGAGGGTCAGAGTTTCGCGAAGTCGCGAANTAGGAGACGTGTGGCGAGAGTCCGGAGATTCGGAGAAAAGCACTTCGGGAAAAGTCGAAGGAGGAGTTCGTAATATCCTCGAAGTCAGAATCGCGAAGAAACGAGCTCACGGTCACAGTCGTGGTCATTTGAGAAAAGGATCTCTATGTGTGTGTGTAGAGTGGTTTCGGGTGCCGCAGGGACCCAAGGAGTTGCTCTGACTCAGTATTTCGAACGATCCAAGACTGGGAGGTCAAGCAGTGCTTTGGAGGGAATGGGTTTTGCGCCAGAAGAACCCATGAGAATACAAAGTTATGGAATATAGATGTAGGGAGAACCCACGAGCTGAAACAAAACAATGGTGAGTGGACTTGTTGCTACATTGGGCGGAAAAGACCCAAAACCTGACCTAGACAAGAGGGTTGTGAATTGATGTTGGTTGGGCAAAGAAATCTGACACTGAGAAGGGAGGGCGCTTAGGGACTACATAGGCAGTGAAGGGACTCCCTTGTGCGTAGGTAAGCTAGCTAGGAAGGCATCTATGAGATTCATGGAGGCCCTGGACTTGGTGGGTGAAAGGAGGGGTTTCCATCAGTGATTGTTATGAAGGAGAGTGGCCTTCGCACCCATTAATTTGCTTTGAGAGACTAAGATTTTTTTTGGTAGTATCATGGCCTAGCACGGGGGTGGTCTTTTGTAGAAGATATCAGTGCAACAAAGCCTACAATTGGGTGGAAAAGTGCTCACCCTCAATTAGTTTGGTTTGTCAGTTGTTTAGAATAGATAAGTCTCTCATTGTGCTCTTAATGTGCTTTGTAAAAATTGCATGTGTTTGCTATTTTGAGAATTGTATTGTTTATGAAATGAAATTTGTGAAGAATGGATTGAATGTATGGCATGTGTACCTGTATGCATGGTGTTACTTTCTAGTGATTTCTCTTGGAAGTTTGTTATAGACCTCCTGTATTTCAGAGCTAAAATCCTGTGAATTTTAGGGATTGAGTAGAACATTATAGTTGACGGCTAAATGAATGGTTGAATGATCACGTGTTCAATGTTTCTTGTGTGCAAAACTGATAGTTTATTGGCCTTAGAGTTGAAGGAGTGTGAGTGTGATGAATTTTATGTACTCGGGAATTATTGATTTCCTTGAGTTTCAAATTTCTTGCTACAACGAGGTTATGCTTTGAGTTGAAATCTCTGAGATTGTTTGTTGAATCAAGGGCCAAAGAAAGGTATGGATATCTTATTGGAAAGGGCTAGGGTAACTGGTTTCCTCCCTCTTATCTCCCTTTTGTGTTATTTATCTTCAAGATGAAAACATTATACACTCTACATCAATTGATTAGGTGTATGTGTATATAGTCTTTTGTAGGCTACACCCTTAAATTTTGCCTTGAGTAGTGGATCTGTTAGGGACCCTCTCCACCATTACACTCGTAGATCAAGCACCCAAGTTAAGGGTTATAGTTGTGCACATCAATTGATTGTTTGTTGCCCCCTAATCTATTTTAAAACCACCCTCTGAAATTGATATATGACTCCATTGCCCAAGCAAGGCACTAGTCTCCCTTTCGTCCACCATTCCCGAACAATACGAATCCATCTTTGATTTCATTTGTTGTCAGTTTTGCTAAGATTTCTCATACTCCCACCACATACTACATACACATTAAGCTTAGTAAGCCATAGGGAATCCCCCCTTGGTTAGGATTCCATTTACTCTAGCCTAAAATGCAAAAGAGAGTTGGTGAGGTGACAATGGCCAACCTCTTAGTTCCCCACAAGCTAGTGCCTATCTTTGGACTTTAATCTAAAGGTGCTATTTTGTGAAGTAATAGAGGCAATTATCAATTATTTCTTGAGTCCATTCATTCTTCTATTTCCATGCTTTTGAGTCCTTTTATGTCATATTGATGTAGAGAATTGGTGAGTGAGTGTTGGAGGTTGCTTTCATTGTTCATGTCACTATGTCCCCAAGCATGATGTGAGTAAAATGCTTGAGAAGTGATAGTTCACCCCCTGAAGTGTTCATGGTGTAAAGTTGATATCTCCAGACTTTGTATTGACAACTTTGGAATAAAGGTAAGACTCTTTTGGCGGAAAATTCTTGTTTATGGAGCCATTGAATTGATCGATGTGGAATTTTCTGAATTGATTGGCCTAGGGTATATCTTCTGCCCAATCAATTTTCTCTTCTTTGAATCCATTCCCAATCAATTTAAGGTAGCAGTGAAAAACAATAAAAAATAAGCCATTATTTGGCGATTTTTGAGTTAATTACCTGCAGATCTGCAATTCAGCATTGCAGATCCGAAGTAAATAAATGCATATTTACACAAAACTAGTGCTGATTTTTCATTCCTAAGTGTAAATCCAAACCATACTTTCTGTAATAAGGTGTTTAGTTGCACAAAACTAAGATTCCAGCAAGTATTTCTCGCAGATTTGAAGTATTTATCAGGGTACAGTGGAATAATTTTTACTTCAGATCATTAGGGATGTTGAAATACATCCTATTTCAGTATACCACTTCGACTAAATTAGATTTCAGCCCCCTATAAATAGCTAACAGCCATACCACTGTTTTTTATGAGCTGAAATACTATTATCCAAGTTCTGAAATAAAATAGCAGCGGAATACAAATATGAACAGCAGACAGTAACCCACATTTGGCACAAAAATCTGTGCATAAACACTTGGAGAAATACTCAGAAAATAGGACAGATTTTGAGAAGAGTGTTTCTTTATTCATCTTAAGGAAAAATTCATATCAGCATTTAATGAGCTGTACTTTTACCCTATCTGAGAAGAAATTTCACATAACCACTGTACAAAACAGTCTTGAAATCTGAACCAGATTTCCTGACCAAAGGTACGGACTGTCCACTCATTAAACAGCAGAAATTTGTCTCCAAATCT